>APFE030121383.1:54278-152020 GCA_000404065.3 Pinus taeda
CCATCAAAAGTAAGTTCATGTAGAAACTGAAACAGGCATTAGTCTTTTCTGAGGAAATATGTGATCTTTGCATCATCAAAGCAGAGCATATTTGGACCTTTGACCTCCAATCATGAAATATGAAACCTATTGGTATAGGTATCTAACAGATTGTGCATTCATTACAGGTAGTTGAACAAGGTGACTATCAAGAACAAGTATCGATTGCTATGGATTGATGAATTTTTTTATCAGTTGAAGGGAGCATAAGTATTCTCAAAGATTTATGTGAGATCAAGATATCACCAGGTGCACATCAAAGAAGAAGATATTTACAAGACCGCATTTCGTACCAAGTATGGCCATTATGAGTTTTTGGTGGTTCCTTTTAATCTTACTGATGCTCCAAACACCTTCATGTTTTCGATGAAAAATGTGTTGCATCCTTACTTGGAGAAGTTTGTGATAGTGCTTATTGATGATATATTGAGATACTCCAAGAATGAGAAGAAGCATGCAGAGCACCTGGAAGTAGCGTTGAGATTGTTGAGAGAGCATCAGTTGTATGCCAAGATTATCAATTTTTATTTTATTTTATTTTATTATTTTTTTTTTATTTTTTTTAATTTATTTTATTTATTATTTATTTATTATTATATTTTTATTAATTTATTTTTTATTTTATTTTATTTATTTATATATATTATATATATATGATATATATATATCTATTTTTTTTTTTTTTTCTTTTTTTTTTCTTTTTTTCAGATTGAAGTTCATTACATGGGACATGTTGTTTCTAAGGAAGGCATAGTAGCAAACCCATAAAATATTTGAGTTATCATGGAGAGCACAACTCCTAGGAATGTGGATGAGGTGATATCATTCATGGGACTAGCGAGTTATTATAGGAGGTTCATCAAGAATTTATGACAAATTTCCTATCCTATTACATCTTTGCAGCGAAAAGGAAAGAAGTTTGAATGGACTGAGAAGTGTGCAACTAGTTTTGAGTAGTTCAAGCATTTTCTTACAAATGCTCTAGCTTTGGAGATCACATATCTTGATAAAGAGTTTGTGGTATGTTCATATGCTTGCAAGACAGGACTTAGTGGAGTCATGATGTAGGAAGGATAGGTGGTATGCTATGAGTCAAGGAAGTTGAATGAGCATGAGAAGAACCATGTGACTCATGATCTTCAGTTGGCAACTATCATTCATGCCTTGAAGATGTGGAGACATTATCTTCTTGGAAGGAGGTTCATCTTGATGAGTGATCATAGTGGACTAAGGTACTTATTTGACCAAACTAATTTGAATGCCAGGCAAGTTAGATGGTTGCCTACCCTTAATGAGTTTGATTTCGAGATCATGTACATCAAGGGCAAGGAGAATTGGGTTGCAAATGCTCTCAGTATAAGACAACATGCGTATCATATTGTAGAAATGAGTTCTTATGGGACATATTTACAAGAGCGAATCTTTCAGGCAAGGCAACATGATGACAGGTACCAACAGCTAAGGCATAGGTTACAAGAGCAAGGTGAAGGTGATATAGATGAGAAGTATCATCTCACAGTAGATTACTTGGTCAGATTCAAGAACATGATTTATGTGTGAAACAACAGTGAGATAAAGAATATTATATTGAGGGAGGTTCATGTCAAGTCGTATTCAGGTCACTTGGGATATAAAAAGACATTGACAATTTTTAGAATTATATTATTGGACGAATTTGAAGAAAGAGGTGGTTGAGTTTGCTGCAAGGTGTTTTGGACTATTAACAAGTGGAAGCATCCAACTGGTTTGTTACATCTAATTCCAATTCTAGAACGGAAATGTGAGGTCACTTCCATGGACTTCATTACAAGTTTTCCGAGGACATCCAGACAACGTGATTCCATCATGGCTGTGGTTGACATATTAAGTAAGGTGGCTCAATTCATTGCAGTGAAGTATAAAAATTCAAATAGTGAGGTAGCTCAAATATTCATGAGAGAGATAATGAGGTTGCATGGTGTTCACAAGAAGATCATATTAGACAGAGATGACAAGTTCACTTCCAGGTTTTGGAAGGAGTTTTTTATAGGCTTGGAGATAGAGTTAACTTGTAGTACAATTTATCATATGCAGAAAGATGGACAAAAAGAGAGGGTTGGCATGATTCATGAGGACATATTGAGGATGTATTTCATGCATCAACAGAAGAAGTGGGAAGAGTATATTCTGCTGGTAGAGTTTTCATTTAATAATGGGTATCAAGAGTCCTTGAGGATAAGTGCATTTGAGATTCTTTATGGGTAGATTTTAAATGCTCCTATCACCTCGAGTGATCCAATGAATAGCGTGCTAGTTGCGTAGTTTAAATAGGTTAATTTGACCAAGAAAGAAAGGAAGCTGACAACAACCTCAGAAGAAACTGAATACAACGACACAAGTAATAACTCGGGATTTTACATGGTAAAACCTTGACAAGGAGTCAAGGAAACATCCACGGGGCAAGGGATTGGAATTTCTATTCAATCAATGAAATGATTCTCCATACATAGTTCGAGAATTCATCAATTTTATATATGAGACTCCATTACATAACTGCTGATTCGGTATGAAACTAACTTGCCAATAACTAATAAAATTTACCCAATTTACATTACATTAATTCGTTGTCAATTACCAACAAACTCCACCTTGACAACAATTTTCCTAATCCCTTTCCCATGCCCATTCATCATCTTTTCTGCAATCCAAGAGAAGCTAAACACCATTGCAACTTCTCTACTGTAACTGGCTTTCTGAATATGTCTACACAATTCTCTCATGTATGGACCTTTAGAAGAACTACTTTTCTGCCATCGATCACATGTCTCAGAAAATGATACCTTACATCAATGCGCTTGGTTCTATTGTGATAAGTAGGATTTGTAGCCAAGTGAATAGCACTTTGACTGTCAAAAAGTACATTCACTTTCTCCTGTGTCCTTCCAATATCATCAAGTAGACCCTTTAACTAGATTGCTTCTTTACTGGCATCTGAAGTAGCTATATATTCTGCTTCGGTAGTGGACAACGCAATTGTTTCTTGAAGTTTTGACATCCCACTAATTGCTCCACCTGCAAAAGTAAATATATAACATGTAGTAGATCTTCTTTTGTCCAAATCACCTGCATAATCAACATTTACATATCTGCAGACTGATCCTTCACTACCATTAAAGATGATGCAATGGTCACTTGTGCCTCTTAGTTATCGAAGCACCCATTTCACTGCTTGCCAATATTTTTCACCTGAATTTTCCACGAACCTGTTGACAACTACACCTGCATGTGAAATTTCATGTCTTGTAGATACCATCACATACATTAAGTTTCCTACAACATTTTCATATGGTACACGAGACATATAATGCTTTTCTTCATCAGTTCTAGGACTCAAAACCGAAGAAAGCTTAAAATGGGAAGCTAATGGAACATTAATAGGTTTCACATTGTTCATACAGAACTTTTCAAGTAATTTCTCCACATACTTCTATTGTGATAACCAAAGCTTGCCATTTTTCTTGTCTTTGTGTATCTCCATGCCCAAGATATATTTTTCTCCTCCAAGATCCTTCATATCAAACGTCCTAGAGAGCTGAGCCTTTAACATGTTGATCTCTTCCATGCTTTTTCTTGCAATAAGCATATCGCCAACATAAAAAACTAAGATAATGAATATTCCACTGAAACTTTTAAAGTATACACAATGATCATACTCACTTCTAATAAAGTTCTGGCTCACCATGGAGGAGTCAAACTTCTTGTACCATTGTCTGGGAGACTGCCTTAGACCATACAATGATTTCCTAAGCTTGTAAACTAATCTTTTGCTACGACCTTGTACAAAACCTTCTGGCTATTCCATATATAACTCTTCATCCAAATCACCATGTAGAAAAGTTGTTTTAACATCTAGCTGTTCTAACTCAAGGTTAAGTAATATAGTTAGTGCCAACACATTACGAATAGAAACATTTTTTGCAACTGGTGAAAAAATCTCATCAAATTCGATACCTTCAACCTAAGAATACCCTTTTGCTACCAGTCTCGCCTTATACCTCTCAATACTTCCATAAAGTTTTCATTTCTATTTGAAGACCCATTTACATCCAACAACACTTCTCCCTTCAGGAAGTTCTACAAGATCTTATTCTTGGCTAAGGAATCCTTTTTTTATTCCATAGTCGTTTTCCACTTTTCACTATCTGTATCATCTACTGCTTCTTGATAACAAGAAGGTTCCCCATCTTCAGTAATCAAAGAAAAAGATGAAGTAGAATCTTCATACCTTTTGGGAGTTTTTCTTTCCCTTGTAGACCTTCTCAGAGTGAATGGTTGCTGAACTAGTTTAGAAACTTGAACTGGTTCAGAAACTTCAACAACATCCTTTGTATCTTCAACACCTTTTTCTCTAGAAGCCTCTTCTTCCTTTTGACTGTCACCAAAAAATCTAGCCTCCAACTGAACTTGTTGATTTGGCGATACCTGTTCCTGTTCAATTCTTTCAACATTTGATTTTAAAAGAGAAGATTCATTAAATTTTACATCTCTACTAATGACTATCTTCCGCGATGTAAGATCCCACAACCTATATCCTTTCACTGCATAGTCATACCCAAAAAAGACATAAAATTTTGATTTTTGATCTAATTTTGAACACTGATTTTTAGGAATAAGAGAATAAGCATCACAGCCAAATATCCCTAAATTTGAATAATCACAAGACTGATTTGTCCAAACTTCTTCAGGAATTTTACAATTAATTGCTATTGAAGGTGTTCTATTAACTAAATAAAAAGCAGTGGATATTTCTTCTGCCCACAACTCCTTTTCCAAGTTAGCATTGCTGATCATGTTTCTGGCTCTTTCCATAAGAGTCTAATTCATATGTTCAGCAACACCATTTTACCGAGTATAAACAACAGTTTTGTATCTAACAATTCCTTCATCCTTACAGTATTGTTCAAATTCTATTGAAGTGAATTCACCACCATTGTCAGTTCTTAAACACTTAATTGATTTTCCTGTTCTTCTCTCTACCATTTCTTTAAATTGTTTAAAGACATTGAATACATTAGCTTTCTTTTGTAGCATAAAGACCCAAACTTTACGGGAGAAATCATCAATAAATGTTAAAAAATATAGATCACCTCCATATGATACAAAAGGAGATGGTCTAAAATATCTTTAATATTATGATTCTCAGTTTTAAATCTTTGTTTACACTGTTTTCCATACATATAATGTTTATAGAAATCCAACTTCAAGGATTTCAAATCAGGAAGTGATTTACGTTTCATCAGTACCTGAAGACATTTCTCGCTCATGTGACCCAATCGTTGATGCCATAGGTGATTACCTTCTTCTTTTTTTTCTGACACAATCGCTGCTTCACTGACCTGAGTACTTCCTTTGAGTCTATAAATATTTCCAACCTTTTCTGCTTTCATAAAAACTAGGGCACCTTTAAAGACTTTCAACACTCCATTCTGACCTGTAAAATTATAACCATCCGAATCCAACACTCCCAAAGAAATCAAAATTTTCTTCAAATTAGGTACATGTCTAACACTAGTTAATGTTCTAACTTTGTTATCATACATTTTAATCCTAATATTTCCCATTCCAACAGTTTGACATGATACATTATTACCCATAAACATAGAACTACCTTTTACATTTTCATATGAAGTAAACCAATTTCTATGTGGACACATGTGATGAGAAGCACCAAATTTTAACAGCCAGCTTTCAACACCCTAAGAGAAATTACATGAAATTTCATCTTTCATACATAATTCTTCAGTAGATAAAACTTCGTCTATCATACCTGAATCAACCTGATTTGCTTCCTTCTTCGGGTTATCAGACTCGTGTCGTTTCCAACAGTGTTTCTTCAGGTGTCCAATTTTATTGCAGTGCCAACATTTTGCCTTACACTTCTTTCCCTTAGATTTAGATCTAGAAGACCGCCTTGTTTTTTCTCCTCTTTCCTTTGACCGTCCTCTAGCAATCATGGCTTCTGATGTCACTATTTCAGTATTGGATTTCCTTCATACTTCTTTAGAGAAGAGAGCTCCCACAACTAATTCAAATTTCAAAGAACCAGCGGTGCTCAAATTGATTGAAGTTATGAAGTGATCCCATGATTCAGGCAGAGAACACAACAAGGTTATAGCTTTGTCTTCTTCCTGAATTTTAACTTCCATATCTGTTACTTGGCATATACGTGTATTAAAAACATTCAAAATTTATGCAACTTTTGAACCCTCCTTCATTCGAAGATTATATAATTGTCTTTTCAAATAAATTCTATTGGTTAACGACTTTGTCATATATAGTTTTTCCAATTTTTACTATAAACCTGAAGTTGTACTCTCTTCAATAATGTTGAAGAGAACTTCATCCGCCAGGCATAACCTGAAGGTACTAAGAGCTTAGGCATCTAAGTCCTCCCAGTCCAAATCAATCATGCTTGCTGGTTTCTTATTTTCCCCGTCCAATGCCTTGTGCAACCTTTGTTGCACCAACAAATCCCTAACTTTCAGTTTCCAAAGAGCAAAGTTGCTCTTGCCGGTGAATTTTTCCACCTTGAACTTTGCATTCGACATCTTGGCCATTTTCTTCCTACTAACCCTTCCTCCTAGGGTTTCTGTTTTTTTTTCCTTTTTTTACCTTTCCATTTTTCACTTAGGGTTTCTAGGTTACTTGAGTTTCTTTAAAAAACTAAATAGAAAATCCAGAAAACCTACACCAGAATTCTTTTGACCACTTTTTTTTTCAAATTTAATGGAAAAATATGGAAAAAACTTCTACAATTTCTGGAAAATCCTGGTTTCTGAACAAATCTGAAATATTTGCTTCAAAGAGAAATATATATATATATATATTATATATATATATATATTATATATATATATATATATATATATATATATATTATATATATATATCTATATATATATATATATATATATATATCTATAATTTATATATTATATATATATATATAGATATCTATAATATATATATAATATATATATATATTATATTATTATATATATATTTTCCACAAATACCTAGATTTTTCCTTAAGAAAAAACCCTCTTCACGCAGTTTTGGACGGGACCCCTCCTTGGTTGGAGGTAGGACCACTAGCAATTGAAGTCCTCGAAAGTGTACCTCCAATGTGCAGGGACAACATATGGCTGCGGGCTCAGAATATATGCTCTGTCCTCGATAGCGGTTATCTTCAACAAAAAAAATCAGGCAACTTCCTCTCAAAAGAAAAAACTCTGCTCAGCGGCTCCTCTCTCGGCAGCAGTTACTCCTCTCGACACTGGCTATCTCTTTTAAAAACTTCAACTGTCAATACTCAGTAGTTACTCCTCTTGATAGTAGCTATCTCTTTAAAAAAAAAACTCAGCAGTCAACACTCAGTTAGCAGCAATTACTCCTTAAAAAGAAAATTCAGCCGGCTCCTAAAAAAATTGTCTCCTCGTCAACCTCTGGGTGGCAGTTTACAGTAGCAGCTTTGGTTGAATATACTGCTCTTAGACGGATTCAATCCTTAAGGCAGCCTATATCTAGCTCACTTAATAGATTTCTTTGATACCACTTGTAGTTTAAATAGGTTAATTTAACCAAGAAAGAAAGGAAACCGATAACAACCTCACAAGAAACTGAATACAACCACACAAGTAATAACTCGGGATTTTGCATGGTAAAACATTGACAGGGTGTCAAGGAAACATTCACGGGGCAAGGGATTGGAATTTCTATTCAGTCAATGAAATGATTCTCATTACATAGTTCAGGCATTCATCAATTTTATATATGAGCCTCCATTACATAACTGCTGATTTGGTATGAAACTAACTTGTCAATAACTAATACAATTTACCCAAATTTACGTTACATTAATTCGTTGTCAATTACCAACAGGTTGGACCAGATATGTTGGTAGAGATGGAACAGGAGATGTAGGTTATCAAGAGGAATTTGAAGGAAACATAGGACATGGAGAAGATTTATTCAGATCAGCAGAAGGAATTCAAGGAGTTTCAGGTTGGGGAGCATGTGTATTTTCACATTAAGCCCAAGAGGGGATCCTTAAGGATTTCATGTGCCAAGTTGGCACCTTGGTATTCCAAGCCTTTTGAGATCCTTGAGAGGATTGGACCACTGGAGTACATACTTGCACTACCACCAATAGTGAAATTCCATGATTTTTTCCATGTTTCATTGCTTAAGAGATATGTGTAGGATGTTTATCATGTGAGTGATTGGTTTGTATTGTAGTGGGAACTAGAGAGAGAATTCCATCCATAACCCCCATGCATATTGCCTTGGAAACAACTCATGGCAACAAATATGGAACAAATATGAATGTATGAAAGACTCTCACTTGTAGAATACAACTCATTTCATCGAATTGAATATTTTCAAGCATTGTATCTTGCATGATTTCGAGTCAGAGTCCCACCAAATATCATAGATCAACACCCCTACCTAAGACACTAAAAAAGTACACATAAAATCTACCTAAAATCAATCAGTAACTCTTTATAGAGCAAACAAACATTAGTTCAGGCTAGGATCTTGGGATAGGCATTGTGAGTATACTGCCCAAGTTCAGAAACCAAAACTAGTGTCATTAAAAGAGAGAAAATTCCTTATCCACTCATACTATAGGGACCACTCCGGTTAAAGTGGAGCTAAATATGAGACAACATCAGATTGTAAGTGAAGGTAGCTTTCCTTTTCTTACATCTCCTTTGGGTATTCTGTGTATTGGGGATCCCTTCAGGGATTTTGGAGCTGAGTCGGGGACTTAGGTATCCTACCCAAACAGTACTGTCTACAACTATGTCCCCCTCGGTAGTGTTTGTGATCTGAGGTATCCTTAGTGACCATACTTTTAGGGACTTACACAAGGTGACTAGGGCGGGTTTCCCTGGTACCTAACACAGATAGAGCTACTCTATCTTCAATTTTTGGGAGGGTGCTCATCTTCACAAGAGTACTTCGCCCCTTAATCTGAGGTTCAGGTGAAGCTCTAGAGTAACCGTAATTGTACATTTGGTCAACCCATTTTTTATTCATTGTGATACTGATTTTCATCTCCAGTGATCGGTGCTTATCAGACAGTGTCATTTCCCTCTATTTGTTGATTGATTCACTTAGTGTATTTTTTATTTTTTAGGTGCCCGAGTGTTATCATTGAGTCTTTAATAAATATAAAGATAAAATTTATTGATAAAAATTATCAGTCACTGTGGCTACATCTGGCCCTCATCGTCAATATAGACGATTGTTAGGACTTCCTCCACTCATTGTGGAAGATCCGTCGAGCCCCAGTGAACCAGATTCCTCATCTTCAGGAAATTAGTAACCATGATCTCACATAGAATTTGTTTGGACAACTGAAGATTCAAACTTATCGGAGGATTTCTTTACTGCAAGATTTCTCCCTCCCTACAACCCTCCGATCATGAATCTGTTGGACCCACTCTTGGTTCGCGTTGCACCTATACCCCTTGTGTCTTCAGTTGGAAAATTTCCATCCATCTCGTCGATGATTAATGTGTCGTGGAACTTTTTGGACACTTTTGGTCCCCCACCACTTCCCTAGTTTACAGTCACTACCACACCGTTGATGGAAAACTTTGCTATCCCATTTGTCCTAGGTACAAACCCTTACATGACAACCTCCACGAGTGGAACCCATCCTATGCCACGTTCAACCCCTTTATTGTCAAACTCTATACCTTCGACAAGTGCTACATACAACGCTCCTTATAACGCTCAATATAACACAGTTAGTACAGGTCCCTTCAACCAACAATATGGTTGGCATCCATTATATAGTTCTAACCCCTAGATCCAAGTATCCGGGGGCACTCCCAATATGCATATACTGGTTGGGAACGTAATAGTTCCCCCTCCGTTTTTAGGCATGCATGTCAGTCATTGATAGACACGAGCACTCCTTATGTCAGTCAAGGACATATGGTTAATTATGTGGTGGGCGGGAATCCTCAAGGAGGTCCCAACCAATCCATGGGGGCACCCTATTCACAACCTCAAATGAGTCAAGGGGGCACTAATTATCCTGGGGGAAATGCTATACCCAGCATCAAAATCCCCATGGAAATCCACATTACAATGCCATACCCCAAGGCAACTACTATACCATGAAACTTATGTATAATATTTGAACTCAAACAATGGGAGGACCGCAAGGATCCTCAAGTCATATGTCATTGCCTTGGTCCGAGTCAGGGGCATCACACACTCTACCTTTCTTGGCAACGTTGGATATCCCCGACTTGTACAAACTTACAAATGACCCCATCTATCATAACTTACTCTGGCTACCAATCCTGCATAAAATACCAACATACATCCCCAAGTTCGAAGGGAAACAAGGGGAGGGTCTGGGTACCCATCTCACCACCTATCATCTTTTGTGTGTTTCTAACTCCATGATAGATGATAGTATCTGGTTATGCCTTTTTCCCCGCACTCTTACTGGAAATGTAGCCAAGTGGTACATCAAATGACCACTCGCGTTAGTCAATACCTTTGACGCTCTAGAAATGAAATTCTTAAAGCACTTCTACCTACCCATTCACTATGAGATTGGGATGAAACTCCTCACTTCATTACGTCAGGATAATGCCACGCACATCTCTGATCATATACATGAATGGAGACATTGGCAGAGGTTAATCAAAGCTCCCCTCCCAGACTATCTCTTAGCAGATTGGTTTTGCAAGTCCCTACTCCCCCAAATCGCTAAGGATGTCGCCCTAGGTGGTGCAGTCAAGAAGACCAATCCATACATTGTGCCCAACACTTAGATATGATATATTCACAGTTTGGCACCCTTTATGACGTAATCCCCAGTGCCCCTTGTAAGTCCAATGCTTCCGCTACTCAGCACCCCGGAGCGCATGCTGATGGGATTATCAGTGCAACCTCTGGGGTTGCTGTAAAACAACTCAGCGGTCACATTGCCCAGATGTTAGTGGACCCCTCTACCAAATTGACTACTCTTCCTACCACCACGATAAAATCTGTGTAGTCTACGCAAAAACCAAGTGGTAAGAACAAGAAGAATATGAAAAATACTGCTTCTTCTGAGGAGCAGTCAACAAAGCAGAAAAACCCAAAGCAAAAGGCTGCTGCACCTCTTAACAATGGAAAGGATAAACTTGCCAGATTCCCTTGCAAAATCTATGCTGGAGACTACATGACCTATCGCTGCTCATGTCTTTAGGAATGCACAAATTTCATTGCTAAAAAGGATACTGGTAGGACCCCTGCTATCCGTAATAATCCTTTCCCTGCTCAGAAGCAGCAACACCTCATTGCAAACTAGCCCCAACCCCTGCAAGGGGGCAACAGTGGTTCGCAACATCCTTCAGCTGGTGAAGGACCCTCTACTGTTTACACCTTTGAAACGGTACATCTACAAACAAGAGCCAAATCGTATGGAGCTCTTGTTGCTCATGTAGAGGAACCTTACTCAAGTAAAAACCCACCACTGCCCAACGATTTCCATATCGAAAGGCCAGTTCCTAACCTTGTGATTCTCCCCTCTAAAGGGGCACTTTGTTGCACAATTCACAATACATCTGCACGTGCTGCCCAAAACTACAGCATTGTAGAAGACTTGGCGCAAGCGCCGTCGACTATGTCGATGCTCAAAGTATTACAAACATATCCAACACAAAGGAAAGCTTTTCTTTAAGCTATTGTTGTTATCGACCCATAGGATTCCATGCTTGCAATTTTCGACATGGAAAAGTGTAAACCTCCCCTTTCCCACTAGCTTGTATTTCAGGTGCAAATCTTTTCGAAAGGTAAGGGTATACATAGAACTATCATTGACAAAGGTGCTTCTACCTGCATCATGTCAGCTTCATGTTGGCTTGCTTTGGGTTCTCCAACCCTATCCCCACCATCAAATTCCCTTAAATCTTTTGACGACCACACTTTCATCCCAAAAGGTTACCTTGCTAGCTACCCCATCACCTTATATGGGAAAACGGTAACAGTGGACATAGAAGTTGTAGATAAAAAACTCAACTATAATCTCTTGTTGGGTCGTAGTTGGATGTATGTCATGACGGTCATTGTGTCTACTGTCTTTCGCATCATCCTATTTCCATTGGATGGAAAGGTAGTCACAGTGGAACAGTTGTCCTTTTTCACCCCTGATTATTCCCAGTTACCAAGTGGCTCTATACCCCTAATAGGTTGTGTACCTGACTCTTACATCAGTATCAGTACCGGTCTACTGAAGGCTTCTTCCCTGATGGGTTGTTTCCCTCTTCAGCCACCCAAGGTTTCATAGACAGTCAATATGCTTTCATCGATTCCTCATGAGTAGACCGATCCACGGATCCTACCGGCTCCTTCAGACATTGATACTTACGGAGAACAAATGTCGTTGTCACCAGCTGAATTGGCCTACCAAGCCATTTAATCTGTATCCGAATCTCTGGTCACTTTGGTTACGGCCAATGGTACCACTGCCCCTCCCATAACTGTTCCTTCATTCGATCCACTCAATCAAGTCCTATCTACATATGAAGCTATTAGAGAAATCATGAGTTTAGAAAAGTGACCTTGGGAGGACTCACACCATCGTGTTTCGATATCTGATTCAGACATGATGCCTCTTCAAATCCTGTCACATGACATACCAGAAATCGTTTCCTCACCCTATACGACTATCCAAAATTTTGATGCAGAAGGAAACATGGGAAATATTTCAAAGACATTACTCATTGATATTTTTGTTAAGACATGCATCGTGGAAAACATCCAGATTGGAGCGGATTACAATCCTGAGGAAATTGCAAGCTTCACCTACCTTTTTAAGGAATTCTGCGATGTATTCACCTGGTCTTACAAGGAAATTCCTGGCATAGATCCTTCTATTGTCGAGCATGAGATTAAGCTTTATGACAATGCTAAACCTGTCTGTCAAAGGCTTCAACTAGTCCACCCCCACAAAACGGTAGCCATAAAAAATGAGGTTGAAAAGTTGTTACATGCTGGTTTCATCTATCATGTTTCTTTAACAAAATGGGTTTCCAATTTGGTTCCTGTCGATAAAAAACAAGGAACCATCTACATATGTGTCAACTATCTAGACTTTAACATCGCGTGTCCCAAGGATAATTATCCGACACCGTTCATCAATCAAATCATAAACGACTATGCCAGTCATGAATCATTTTCATTCATGGATGGGTTCTCAGGTTACAACCAAATTGCTATAAAACCCAAAGACTAGCACAAAACTGTGTTCGTTTGCCCATGGGGCATATTTTCCTATCGCAAACTCCCATTCGGTTTAAAGGATGTTGGAGCAAATTTTTAAAGAGCCATGGACTACACATTTCACGATATCAGGAATATCATTCAAGCTTACTTGGATGACCGCAGCCCATTCCAAGCAAGGAACACAACACTTAAACCATTTAAGAGCCATCTTTCTTAGGTGTTGGTTTTACAACATACATCTGAATCTGCATAAATTCATTTTCTTTGTCTAGTCTGGACGCTTACTTGGATTCATTGTCTCCAAGTATGGGATTAGGGTTGATATCGATAAGGTAAAGGCAATTACTTAATTGCCTGAACCACAATCTATTCTGTAGCTCCAACGTTTGCAAGGGAAAGAAAACTTTCTATGACGGTTCATGATAAACTATGCTAAGTTGATGAAAGGCTTTATTCGCCTACTTAAGAAGGGAGTGTTGTATATGTGGGATAGTCAATATCAACGATCATTTGATGCCTTGAAAATGGCAGTTATATCATCCCCACTCCTTAGTGCTCCCAACTATGGCCGTGACTTTCTTCTATACCTGGTAGCCTCACCATCCTCTCTCGGAATGGTTTTGGTTCAAACTCATGATGACTGGAGAGAACATGTGATCTATTATCTGTCAAAAGGCCTAGCTAGGCCCTAACTTAGATATTCACATGTGGAAAAGATGTCATTGGCAGTTGTCTTTGCTGTCAACTGATTTCGACACTACATACTGCTGTGATAGACTAATTTCATCTCCTTGGAGATTCCCATGAGACACATTTTGTCTTTTCAAGTAATCAGAGGAAAATATTCGAAATGGATCGTGATCCTCTAATAATTTGACGTGGTTTTCATCGCTGCCAAGGAAAAGAACTCCTTAGTCTTCACCAAACTTTTGTCGGACCTTCCCATTATCGATCCTAATGAGACAGCCCACGATCCTCTTTCAGATGAAGTTGTCTATCTTATCAACATTACTGACCCTTGGTACGATGACATTCTTGTCTACCTCCAAGCACAACGGTTTCGGCCCGATCTATTGTCAGGTGGCTATCATGGCATCCACCACCAAGCACGACACTATCTAGTGATTAACGATACGGTATATTGTCATGGTGCGGATATAGTTCTTCAATGCTGCCTCACTCATGAAGAGACGAAACATGTTTTAAATGACTGCCATGCTGGGGCATGTGGCGGTCATCTTTCTGGCATATCTACTGCATAGAATATCTTGTGCGCATGCTATTACTGGATGACCTTGTTCAAATATTGTGTCAAGGCCATCTGGAAATGCCATCCTTGTCAATTGTTCACAAATAAAATGTGCACTCCTCTGGCCCTATTGCACCCGGTTATCTCCGTTGGCCCCTTTACCAAATGGGGGATAGGTTTCGTAACTTGCAATCCCGTTTCCTCTACTAGACACAACTATATCATTGTAGCTGTGGGCTATTTCACAAAATGGGTAGAAGCCCTTCCCACCTACCGAGCCGATGGAGAAACCACGACGTTATTCTTGTTCAATCAAGTTATCTGTCGCTTCGGTGTACCCTGCATGATCGTTACAGACCATGGGTCTCATTTCCAGAATCACATGATGTCTGACTTAACATCGCTGTTAGGTTTTTGTTAGGATCAATCATCCTCCTGCTACCCGCAAGCTAATGGTCAAGTAGAGGTCGTAAATGGCATATTAAAGACCATGATCCATAGGTTGGTAGGAAATCATAAAACCAACTAGCATCGAATGTTATATTCAGTGCTATGGGCATACCAAACTTCAGTAAAAGATGCCACGAGCTTTACATGTTTTCAACTAGCTTATGACCTAGAAGTAGTTTTACGAATAGAGTTTCAGATCTCTTCCCTACAAATAGTCGTTGAACTCCTGCCCAAAACTACTGCCGAAGAAGAGTGCCTGCTATACCTCAATCAACTGGACGAAACTCATTGAGATGTCGAATTGGTACTCAAGGCCCACAAGCGCCAGGTAAAAGCCTAGTATGACAAAAAGGTTAAGCCTCGATCTTACCAAGAGGGAGATCTTGTTTTGCTCTATGATAAAAACCATGACCTCTTGGGGGCAAGAACACTTCAACCCTTATGGCTAGGTCCCTATGTCATCAATAAAGCCCTCTCAAAAGGGGCATATGAACTTCAGGACTAAGAAGGAGTCCCACTCACTGAGCCCAGAAATGGGCTCTATCTGAAAAAGTATTATGAGTAGTATTGCACTGGGCATGTGCTTTGTAATTTTATGTATTTATAAGTTTTGCTTCCCTTTTTGATGTGATTGGATTATTTTGGTATTTATTGGAGTATTTGTCTCATACATCCTTCTCATAATGTAGATGTCTTCATTACCCTCAGCATATGTAGGATACGTGGATGGTGCTAGTCGTCATAAACGACACATTACATCAGCTTCTTGGGTCATCTACACACCTTAGTCATAATTTTTTTGTTTTGGAGGAGTCTTCTTGGATACTGCCACCAAAAATATTGTTGAGAACATGTTCGTAATTTCACTTCTCATTGAAGCGTCATCAAGGGACATCTCCAATCTAGTGGTCAGGTTAGACTCTCAGCTAGTTGTTATGAAATTGACAAATCATTATCACATTCGTAATCCAACCTTGTTACATCATTATTTAAGAGTACGACTCTTGGAATGTTAATTTGAAGTTATCACATATGAACACATTCCTAGAGAATTTAACACAGTTGTTGATTCATTAGCAAACTATGTGTTAGATTGGCATCTGTCTCATTCACTATAGAAGAATGCATGAAAAGTAAAAATTTACATAGTTAAAAATTTTACAAAAACATTTACACCATCAAAATACCAAAATGTCTATATATATAGATAGAATCCAGTCTTTTACATCGAAATATTCCAAAACTTGGATGTTTTAAGTACAAAATGGCTACTAAGCCTAGCTACAAACACCCATTGGCTATGTCAAAACACCTGCTAAAAATAGCCTACTGCTCCTGAAATGCTAAAACCACTCTAGCTATCCTTCGAAAATGAACCAGAAACCACTCAGGTATACTGACAATGTGCCACTGCATATGAGCAGGAATCTCCCTCATAGGAAGGGGGGCAACACCCATGCTCAAGCCCTCAAGGTTCCTTAGAACCTCGTGAAGACTGTCGGCATCACCCCCCGACATAGGTAGTTGGCCTCCTCATCTCATATGGTGGGGTTTGCCTGCAGGTCATAATGGCACCACGACTGTGTTAAGCATAAAACTTCATTTCAGTACTTTTTCACCCATAAAAACATCACATAAACATTCAAAAGCTAAAAAATACTTGAAATACTTTCAAAAACCATTCGCACCTTAAGGACCCCAGTTGGTCCTCGGCAGCAGTATCATGTCAAGGTCGCTGGTGAATTCCATACCCTCATATGCATAGTCGTCAATCATCACGATCTGGCCACGAAGGCACTGGAAGAAATATTCCTCGAAGAAATGTTGGATTGGTCCTCCTCCTGTGCGAGGATCGAGTGATGACCATCGCCGCTGTCTCAGTTCCCTCAGATCAAAGGGATCTAAGCTCATCCTTGGGCACATAACAGGTACCCTCTCAAGAATGAATGAGACTATGAGAGTACCATACCCAACACTTTGTTGGGTTTGAGTCTTGCATGCAGTTAACTCTGCCTTCAAATGACGAAGCACTGCTTCACACTAGTTGAACATCTATGGCTGGAGATGGTCAACTGCAAGAAACAGTTGGGCCTTTGTCGCAAGGTGGGGACTCTTTGACCCTGCAAACCACACAATCAACCATAAAATGGCCCTCATAGATCTGGACCTAATCCTCTATATGGGGACTTTGTTGCTGACAAGTCCACTCTCAGGGATGCAGTAGGATTGCACCAGCTTTAAGGTAGATCGTGGATTAGGCCTACCGCCGGTGAGGTTTTCTTGTGCCCCATGGCATGGCAAACCAATTAAAAAGTATATGTCATCACAGTCAATAGCCAGCTCATGATCTATAATCCTGAACACTTGCTCGTGTTCATCCCAACGCTGGATAATCCATCTCAATAAATCCTCCTGCCTTTTCATCAGCTCCAACTTTGCATACTTCAATAAACTGCAATGGCACAAAGCAAGTATGCATGATGGATCATTTGCATAAGCAATTCCTGGCTATCATGGGCCCGTTCTCTCCATAGGCTAGTCATTATGGCTGAAACTTATGTAAAATAACCCAAAAATCAGTCAAAATGGGGCAATACAACTTGAAGAATCACTGCATGAGGTTTTAAATTGCACTCTCAAGCTTTAATGCTCTCCCTAGTGGTACACATGGATGATTAACACTCCTTAGCAGGTCGTATAGGGCATTTAATGCTCCCTACAAGCCAACCAGAGGGCGTTAATGCGCAAACACTGCTTTAGGGTACCTCATATCTACAAGAATCCACCCTAGAAACTGATAAGAAAGGTTAAGAAATGCATAGAGAAAGGTTTTCGCCTCTACTTGGGACTGACGACACATCGAATGGTTGCCTAGATCTCCTGCAATGGTTCGTGGAAAATCTGCTCCTCTTTGGCTCCAAAATGCTTTCACCGTTCTCAAATAGTGAAAATGGTGAATGTGAAAGCTCAAAGAACTTCCATATCTTTATTTTTGGAGACATGATTTTTTGAAATCATTAAAAAGGAAGTAGTCCATTCCCCATGATTTTTTATCATGCATGAACCCCCATGGATAGGAATTGCTGCTTTTTTATACTTTGTTATGCTTTTGATGAAAGTACCCTCAAGAATGAAAAGTAGTAAAGCACTCCATGCAATTCTCAATGAGTGATTTCTTTTATGGGAAATTTTATTACTCTAAAAAACTGAAAAATCCCCGAGTTTGTCATCATTGGACTCATTAAACACATACAACGACGATCCGAGCAACTCTTTTTCGCTCTTTTTCTAGCTCATTAAACTGAAAAAGATAATTAGAGCATTCTTTTTAGGTGCTTTTTTCTCGCTCATCAAACTGAAAAAATCTCGAGTTTTTTCTTTAGGCTCGTTAAAAATTTATAAAGATGACTGAAGCATTATTTTAGGTACTTTTCTTGGTCGTTAAACTGAAAAATCGTGAGTTTTTGTCATTGGGCTCGTTAAAAATCTACGACAACAACTAGAGCACTTGCTTTTTTGGGACCATTTCTCGCTCTTAAAATCAAAAAATCCCCGAGCTTTTCCCCTTCTTCTGGCTCATTAAATCTACAAAGAAGGAATGAGCAGTTCTTTTACCTCTTTCTCCTTGCTCAAAAAACTAAAAAATATACCTTGAGTTTCTTCATTTTGCTTATGAAAATTTGATGAAGGTATTGAGTTTGTCGTTGCATGACTCATTAAAAATTAATGATTAAAATCGAGCTTATTCCATCTCCTCGTACTCGTAACAAAATGAGGTCAACATCTATTAAGCATAGGTTTCTCTTTATATGGACTCAATAGATTAACTCACGGAAAAGTAACCGATATGGGTATACTATTAAACTTTTGTCGCACCCAATTAACAACTATGACAAAGGGACCACCTGGAGTTGTTCTTTACAATCTTTTCAGATTCTAAATATGAAAAGGCCATCGAGTTGTCTCGTCTAGAATCATTAAATTACATAGACGAGGTATAGAGTCACTCTTTTTGCGGTCCTTTTCAGACTCTTAAAAAATGAAAAGATCAATGAGTTATCTCATTTGGACTCATTAAATTACACAGATGAATGATAGATTTGCTCTTTTTACGATCCTTTTTAGACCTTAAAACATGAAAATATTGATGAGTTTTCCTATATGGACTCATTAAACTAATCAGATATGGCATAGAGTCGCTCTTTTTGTGGTCCTTTTTAGACTCTTAAAAAATGAAAAGATCGATGAGTTTACCCGTATAGACTCACTAAACTAATTAGATGGGGAAAGTAGACAATACAACTGCATTTAGTATTATAAAGTGTGGTTTGGTAGTAGTTGTTCCCTTGAACATGGCACTCCGTCAAATAAACCTTCCTTGTGATGGCCTCTCAATATGAATCCTACCATCCTATGAGTTTAGCCTAAATACCTCGATGTTCTTGCATCTTTGTATCTTAACACTCTTTAGTGTTCATGTGTCTAGTGATGCATGGTTAAAACCATTGTCATGCCTTCTATTGATCAAGGGTTAACCTTTTGTTTCCTCCATCAACCCATCAAGCATATCCTTTCATCATGCTCTCTATTGTTTAGACCCAATTCTCAAAGGTCCCTCAAAAAACAAATCATTCTTGTCCCATTTTGTGTCGATTGATGTAGGACACATTATTGCCTACCTTTCGACAGGTATCTTCCCATCGACTTCAACACTCTATCTAGGAAGACAAACTAGAAGCACATTCAGTACCTTGGTACTTGCAGACATTAGTGGCAGGTCGCCTTGTGTTTGATCAGGGGTTCTCATTATTGGCTCCTGGTTAAGCGATTCTATGAGTGTTCGACGACAAGAACATTTTTTCACACTTGCTAGATTGTACTGTGCATCTTTGAGACCATCACCATTATTGGTGGCCTTCTTCGCGTCTGTTAACGGTCTCCATTATTGACGGGTAATCAAATGATTTCGTACATGTTCGACATCAACACATATATTCACATGTATCAACATATGTTGTTCGGTGAAGTGGAAATCAAGACCTTGGGTAGAGGCTTGCATCACTCAGCCTTGTTTCCTCTCCCAAGTTGTGTATATTGTTTTTTGGAGACAACTCATCAGAATGATCCTATTATGACACCAGATCCGCATTGTACTTATCGACGACCAGCATTTTCATATCTATTTTATGAGAAAATCACTCTGACATAGCTACTGAGCATAGGAATGCTCGAATCAGGACATGATTTTAGTTGTTTTATATATATGTGTTGTATCAGGTTTCCCGTACAGCTTGAAGCTCCGATCCTCTCTCTCTTTTTGTCAAAGAAGACAAATTATAGTTAAGTAAAGTATTTCGGCTATTGTCACAGTCTCTGATCTCACACTTTAGAGGGCATTTTTTATACAACAAAATTACCCCTTCATTAGCTCAAAGGGGAAAATACATGATAACTGAAGAAAAGACTAAGATCACAAGACTTGTTTCCACACTAACGTTGGCTAAACACTGACAACATGCTTTATAAAGATTCTCTGTAAGCCTAAGGGAGCATTAGTGACCCTACTAACTCTACTTGTTAGTTTGGGGACAACGTTAGTGGATCCTAATGAGAGTTTAGAGGTCAAAGGAACAAATTGACTCATAAATATCTCTATATTCCCTCCTAAATCTACTCAGAAAAGAAAGGAAACATCTAAAGTTTGACCTATTTGTGGGATTTCTAATCCTAATGAAGGAGGCAAATGGGAAAGAGCTCAAAAGCATGGAAACATAATTTCTTTTACCTTAAGAGATTCATGGAGGAACTTTGCAACCCTAATTCGATTGCTACATAAGCAAAGCTAGGGATATGGTGATAGAGGTTAGATCATTTGAAAGGAGAGCTTATTTTATTATCGAGCATAGTCTCAAATCTAAGCATAATAATTTGGTAAGAAGGGAGAGAGGGAGAGGAGATGGAGGGGTAAGGGAAGGCTAATGCAACAGATGGTTGTAATCACTCTTCCTAATTCGATTGCTACATAAGAAAAGCTAGGGCTATGGTGATAGAGGTCAGATCATTTGAAAGGATAGCTTACTTGATTGTCGAGCATAGTCTCAATTCTAAGCATAAGAAGTTGGTAAGAAGGGAGAGAGAGAGAGGAGATGGAGGGGTAAGGGAAGGTTGATGCAACAGATGGTTGTAATCACTCTTCTGACATTAATATAGAACTGTAGTTGTACTGTCTACTCCATGGTGTTGGTACTATCATTCATTTATTTGTTCGTCCAATACCTTTTAGCATGAGTAGCTTAGTTATGTGTAACTAGATGTCTTTTATATATTCATGTATTAGTTATCAAGGTTGTATGTTGTGATTATGCTTTTCTATTCTATGTGCAGGACTTGATTTGGAGTCGGCTTAGGGGACTTCCACCTAGCTACATTGTGCTCTCCAACAAATCTACACGAAGGCTTGAGGCAATGAATCTGTCTTGCTTTGATAGTTAGTTATTGTTTATGGACATGCACGTAAAATTTTTGATAGTTGCAGATAATATTACAGTCTGCCAAGGGTCTTAGGAAGACCCTTGGGGCATCTCCATACACTGTGAATTTTATCCTATAGAAAAAGGATCCATGGTTTAAATATATAATTGGACAAAATTTAGGTACAATTTAGACTTATCCCCTATTCAAGGCATGCAGAGATAACTCACATGCTTTTAACATTCACCTAGTAGTAGAGGAGATGATTTAGAGCATACCTTGTAGTACACATGACCAAGGCAGGCTAACCAAGACATGGAATGAATTTGGAGACCTACCAGGTGCAAAGTTACATCTGGACCCCAAGTCTCAAAAACTCTAAATAAAAAAGAAGTTGTGCTAAAAGAAGTAGAATAAGATCTCTTGTGCATTTCTAGACTATTTGATGCTCAAAACTCATCAACTAAAAATTCCACCTTAGATCTAGGAAGATAAAGTTTACCTTTTATATATTCATATACGTTGAAGAGTTATGAAAAGGAGTGGAAATAGAGATAAACTAAAATTGGGACTAAGATGTATATTCTTACGACAAAAAAAATTCCAATATCCAATTGGATGTATAAAACACGAATGCTTCATAAACATTGACAGAGAAGGAAAGAGTGAGAAGACCCATAATTAGCATTGCAAATGATCCTAAACAAAAACAACTTCTTACCCACTCAATCAACCTTAAGAAAAGGAAAAATCTATAAGCACTTTGTAGAGAGAACCAGGTCTAATTTTGTCAGCATTCCTTTAATCTTTCCCACTACGCATTTACAATCCCTTGAGATACCATTATCTCTTAGATTTTGTGTGATTGCCACAAATCTTACTTATTTTCTCAATATTATATTTTTAGGACTGCTTTAGTTTTTAACTATTTTGGAGATTATTTTGTAAACTCTATTATGAAATATGGCCTATGGAAATCTGGCTAGCTGACTTCAATTTTCACCACACAACTTTTAGAGCCTTAATCCTATTTATTAGGCTATCATAGATTAGACTTGTTGCCTAAAAGTTTCCTCCTATTCTAACAATTCTAAATGATGCAACATCAAATTCTCTTTGACAAGTCATTATGTTGTTAAATTGGATGTATAAAACACGAATGCTTGAAAATATTAGCACTTAACATACATATTATAGTCATGCACAAATAAACAAAAGGCCCACTAAAATTATGTCAATAGAATGTTATGTTTAAACTGACATCTACGATGATACAATGAGACACCTTCAATAACCCGTTAAAGTGCACAAGCTTAACACTGATGGATCTAGATAAAATAGGTTTAGAGTAGTGGTTCAATTGACATTTTGTTAACAAATAATAAGGTGTAGTTATTACAAATTTATGTAATTCATTGAAATAGATTAAAAGACATGTTAAAATAAAAACAATTTCTCTAAAGGAGCATAGATTATAATAATATTGTTTATAGAAAAACTCAATATATGCACTTATCCCTTGTATGCCAAGATATTAATAGATTTAAAAACATGGAAAAAATTTATTTGACCCTGAAGGAGCATAGGTTATGGTAATACTCTATAGAAAGCTTCAATATAAGCATCTATCTTATACCAATATATATAATGATGATAGGAATTGTGAAGATTTGATACTTACAAGTAATTTGGTGTCCCTACAGTGGACCAATACCTATGTACATACAACAATCATTGAGGAAACATAATTGAGTTTCAATCTACCATGGACAATGTTGATGCAACCTTCAAGTGGAACGCCGGGCAAGGCCAGGAATCATGATTCACAAGAGCCATTGTTTTTAGTGGATGAATTAATGTTGTTAGAGAAAAATGTTGAGGTAGGGAAAGGGATAGGAGGGCCTTCTATTGGTACTCATTCCTAGGTTTTTATATTTAATATGCAGTCAAATATTATTTCATATGATTTTAGACTTAACTCTTGACATTTAACATATTGAACTTTGTCCATTCAGTTCATAACTTACTTCCATGCTCCATAAAAATTTTGATATATAGATACTTTGATATTTTATATTTGCATTATATTTAGCATTATTATGTTATCTTTCATATGGGCTAAATTCAATGCCAATTTTTTTACTATTTTTCTATATGTCGATTCACTACAAGGTTGACAGGTCATCCCCAAGTACTGAAACAAGTTTTACTAGTGTGTCGTAAATTTAAGTCCGGTAAGTTTTGTTAAAAAAGAATGAGGATTACAAAATCTTTGAAGATCAGTGAACTCAGAGAAAAATAAACACTAAAGTTGAGAGGATTCATAGAAAAAAGTGGACAGATGACAACTTTTTGGTGGGTCTTTTCCAAGCACCGAGTCAAGCTTGATTGGTGGGTCAAAACTAGTCTTGAGTGAATTCAAGTATGCTAACTTTGGTCAAAGAAATGAGGACCAAAAAATCTGTGAACATCAGTGGACTAAGAGAAAAACATAAACCATGAACATCAATGGATCCAAAGACAAAAATAAATATATGACAACCTCTCTCTCTCTCTCTATATATAGTGTGTGTGCGCACGTGCATGTTTGGCACACAAATATATAACTCTAATCCGATCTTTTCTCTTCTCTTCTTTAGTTCCCTGCATCTTGTATGTGACCAACTGGAAAGATGCATGCATACCTAGCAAGGATTGCAGATTTGTTTCACCTCAAGAAATTATAGGTCAAACATTGAACATAGCCAAATTATATTTTGTTCAAATTTCGCTTGTCCATGGATATGTTGGCGAAGTGGTTGACAACAGTACCATACAAGAAAGTATGTGTTTATTTATTTGAGGAAAGGAAGAACAAGAAATAGAAAAACAACTTTTTCACGTTACCAACTGTTAGTGTCAGTCTTTCCATCCTTCCTACAGTGATTAAATATGCTCTTACAAAGTGATTTTGAAGTGTCAAGGTCAAATTTTGTCATTTCAAAAAGTTTTCAAGCAAAATTTGGTCACTAGGCATTAGGTCTAGGGTTTGCTTTAACTCCTTCTAAAGTTGCCCAAATGCCAATGGATCCAAAGACAAAAATAAATATATGACAACCTCTCTCTCTCTATATATATATAGTGTGTGTGCGCACGTGCATGTTTGGCACACAAATATATAACTCTAATCCGATCTTTTCTCTTCTCTTCTTTAGTTCCCTGCATCTTGTATGTGACCAACTGGAAAGATGCATGCATACCTAGCAAGGATTGCAGATTTGTTTCACCTCAAGAAATTATAGGTTAAACATTGAACATAGCCAAATTATATTTTGTTCAAATTTCGCTTGTCCATGGATATGTTGGCGAAGTGGTTGACAACAGTACCATACAAGAAAGTATGTGTTTATTTATTTGAGGAAAGGAAGAACAAGAAATAGAAAAATAACTTTTTCACGTTACCAACTGTTAGTGTCATTCTTTCCATCCTTCCTAAAGTGATTAAATATGCTCTTACAAAGTGATTTTGAAGTGTCAAGGTCAAATTTTGTCATTTCAAAAAGTTTTCAAGCAAAATTTGGTCACTAGGCATTAGGTCTAGGGTTTGCTTTAACTTCTTCTAAAGTTGCCCAAATGCCAATCCAGGTCATCATTCAGCTGAGTCTATCATCATTCATAGGGTTGTCATTATCATGTCAGTGTCTAATGAGTCATTTTACATCTTGTTCATGCTTCATTTGTGCCTTGGCAAGTTCATTTCCCTCTCCTAGGGTTTTGAAGCCAATTTCTCTTGGACAGTCAAATCATCAGCAAAACTTGTATCCAGATGTTCATACACCTTCCCTATTCTTAAAGTACCTTATCAAGACATTTACCATCCCTTAGATCCGCCAAATTCCTCATTTTTCCACAAACCCTAGTTTCTAGCTACAACCTGGCAATTTTCTAGGTTGGGCCTGTGTTTTTCCCTTTTTGACCCTTTCCCCTCACTCAATCTCTGAGATTCCACTTTCCCCTACTCCCTAACATCCCTCCCCACTCCCAAAAATTTCCCCAAGAATTTAGAAGCCCCCTATCCCCTTCGTTTCGCTCCATTTCGACAAAATTCCTTGTTTCACACATCGGGACAAGTCGCACTCAAATGATGTTCCAGAGCAATAAAATATGAATTTGGGAAAACTGAGAGATATTTTTGTCCACAACATGCCAAAGAAGAAAAGCCTCCTTCACTTTTTTCACAGGTGTCATGGTTTGAGAGAAATGTTAAAGAATACCGTTGCCTCAGGAGAATCAAAGGCAACTCTGAAGTGACCTTGGGCTAATCAAGTTTTCTCCTAGCTTGGTTGGTCAAATGATTTTTGTGATGGGTAAAATGATACCTAGAAACAAATAGCTTTCCAATGAGCTATCATGAGCTCAATTTGGGGTTGAGGAAGGCATTCAAACGTTGATTGCAACAACACTCTTCCTTGAGGCAGCCTCATTTGGCACTTTTTGACCAGTCTTGGGAGATTTGACCTTTGATAGGGAAAATGAACTCCAAATTGAAAAATTCTAGCTGGGTTGGAATTTAGACTCAAAGAACTTTCCAACGAGCTATCCTGTACTCGATTCTGACACCGGGAAAGCCTCCAAAAGCCTCCTGCAAAAGCGCGACCTGTTGAGCCTTGCGTGCAACCTGTTGGGTGAGCGCGACCCGTCAAAGTGCCTTTGCCAGTGCAAAAATTACACGGGCGCGACCCGTTGAGTGCACGCGACCCGTTGGGGATTTCTCCTCAGAAATTTTCCAATAAGGTGCTAAATCACTCCGGATTGCTTCAAGGTTGCAGGTAGGCATCCCATCATTCAAATACATTGTTTGCCAAAGCTTGAAAAGCATGAGAATGTATTTTAAAGTCATCATTTTGAAATAATGAGTCCAATGTATATTTGCTTAAGAAGGTCAAAATGCAAGTAGAGATAGGGTTTTGTTTTTCTGCTCTCAAGGTTATCCCTTTCACATCCTGAGATTGTTCATGAGGAGGGAGGACCATCACAACAGCATGATATCCTTGAGGCTAGATATGTCAGTTCTCCTCCATTGGTCACTTATCAGAGAGGCCACAGGGCCTTATTTGCGGCAGCTAGGCGAGTATTTTCTCCACATCAGGTGGAAGGGGTCTTGCCTTCTTCATCAGTTCAGTGAGTGTTATCTCCACACCAGGTGGAAGGGGCCTCGCCTTCTTCAGCAGCACAGGCAACACAGAGGGGCAAGCAGCCCATGATCTAGGAGGGAATGACCGGTGATCTCGACATTGATATCATTGATCTTGATACCCGCTCTCCTACCACGGAGCTTCATGAGGTCATTCAATAAAAGGAGGCTGAGAACCGCTTGTTGCAGTAGAAGTTAGAGATGGCACAATGGACAATCTCATATCTAGAGCAGCGTAACAAGTAGTTGGAGGATGAGCAAGCTCCTGATGAGTTGTGGAGGATTCGTAGTGACCGCATCTTGAATAGAAGAAGACCCGGTGATCTATTGCCCACTGAGCGAGAGTCCATGCTTATCCAACTCAATGCTCACTTGGAGAGGATGTTGGCTAAGGCCAACCAAGATAAGAAATTGTTAAGAAACATGAAGAACCATTATTGGGCGAGAATGCACGTGTGCAAAGCGAAGATGAAGGTGCTTCAAAGGCGGTTGGTCAAGGCACTAAAACGGAGAAAGAGGCCCGACCCCCTCAACATCTTGGTTGAGGCTTCACTCGAGGACCAAGGCACTAAATAGCCTAGCCACAGCACAAATCCCAAGAAATTTTGAGCATTTTGGGTAAATTTTGGTTTTTTCAGGCAATTTACAGGTTTTCTCCATTAACGGGTCTCACCCCCCGTGAGACCCTTCATCCCGGCAACTCCATTTTGCAAAAACTCAACATTTCCAGATTTTTCATGGAAAGTTACACTTGCTCAGCCATTACTAAGAAATTTCACCAAGTTTTGGGCCTCTAGAAAGTCAAAAAACAAGCAAAAAATGACTTTCTGCCACATTTTTGACACACAGAAAGCAGTCTTGGGAGATTGCAATTTTGGAGGGGAAAATTACCACCCAATTCATAAATTCCACTTGGGTTGGAAAGTAGACATCCAGAACTTTCCAACAAGCCCACTTTTGGTTCATTTGGACACCTGGAAGTACCTCAAAATCAGATCCAAAGTAGCGCGACCCGTCAGGCAGAGGTACACGACCCGTTGGGAAGTTTTCACAGGAATTCATCTACAGCTCAGCAATTCGCCCAGCTTTGACTAGTTTTGACTTGAGATGGGATTTTTCACCCTCTTTGATGTAATTAATGTATTTTCATGTTGACATGTCACTTATTTACCTTTTCTAGAAGATTCATGCATGAAATAGAAAACATTTAATGAATGGATTGGTTTCCTAGTTTATAAAGGCAAGTTGTTTTGACTGCCTAGTTTTTAGTGCCAAGTTTAGAAGTGGTTGAAACAGCTCCTAGGATAGTGAGCTCGACCCCTAGAGGAAAAGAAAGGTGTTAGCTTGCCTATATTATGTATTTTCTTAGTCATTTTCAGGGGTTGGAAGGTTGGACTCTTGAGGGAGAAGCTATCATTGTATTATTTCACTGTATCTCTGCAATTTTTAGCTAAGGAAGACCAGGGTTTTGCAGTCCTTTTTGGGATTCTTGTGGTTACATGTATTGATGGTGTGTTTCTCTATGTACCTGTAAGTGTGTTATGTGAATCATTCTCTTTCTTTTCCTTCTGCACATTAAGCAAACGAAGTGTTAAAGTAAGAATTCATGGCTGTCATGCTCTGCTTTTAAGTTTGTTTAATTTCAATGTTTTCTACTGTTTAAGGAGAATTCAAAGTTATTTTTTGCTCTCCTTAACTCCTCACCTGTCATTCCTAATCATCCACCTCAATCAAAGGCATCAATACTGTCTCCTACCTCGCCCCAAAGAACCCCCTGCAGAAACTGTGTCCAATCCCCGCACCCAAATTTGCCATCCCCTCAATTTGCCACCAAAAACCCTAAAAACCCCAAATCAACCCTTTTGATCAGTTTACTAGCCTAAAATCAGTGTTACCCTATTGGTCATCTCATCCATTGAAGATTTTACTGAGATTGATCGGAGAGAGCCTTCTCCTGCCCCGTAGGGCTAGCTACGAGGCTAAATGGTTTGATGTTGCCTTGAGGTTTACCTTTTTCAGCTTGAGGTGAAATTTCAAGCGCTAACATACCTGAAAAAGTTGTTACAAAATGAAGGCTTGAAAGCCTCGAGTGAAAAATGAGATACAAGACTTACAATCCCTCAACTAGTGAGGTCCTTGAAAGAAGAAAAATGGACTTCACCTATGCGCTTGATCTCCTTTCTTTCCAATTTGAATTTTTCTCCAAGACACCTATGGGACATCAAGGAGATATGTTAGCATGCAAGAGAAAAAAGATTAAATATGCAAGAGGATTTCAAGTGCATGAGATAAAAGAAGCTACTAAAGAGAATGTACATATGAGACAACAAATTCCCCACTAGAACAACACATATAAGCTGCTCCAATGAGTGAAAAGTTGAGATTTAAACACAACACTTAATCTTCAATGTTAGATAAAATCAATGCTTGCACAAATAGGAAAGGAAAGTATTTTGATTTTTTAAAGATGCAATAGAAGCACAAGGCTCATGAAAACCCCTTATATGTGTCTTTGACATCCTTGGAGAATTCCTTGCTTTTGTGGCTTGTGAGCTCCTTGAGATCTATGGAGTTGGATGGTCCAACTGAAGACTTCCCCTAACTCCAAATGGATTTGGTAACTTGTCCTTGAACACAAAAAGTACTTGCAATACAATTGTTAGTGCAAAGGAGTCTTTTCAATATAGAGGCAAGATTGGATTTGTTATTCAACCAAGAACACCAAATTACAACAATGCACGAGATATGACAGGCTCAAAGGATATTGTAAATAGTTATTAATATCCCCTCCCTAGACAATAATGCCCTTAGGCAAATCAACAAAATCAACTAGATTGCAATGTAAAACTAAGTAGAAATAATCATAGCATTAAGAACATCAAATGGAACATATTACCTCATCCACAAGCAATAGGATCACAACACCAAGAAGTATCCCCCAAAGACTTTTATTAATTCAATAGTAATTCCAGCATAGTAACAATAAGCATAAGCTTCCAGCCATGGGCAAATGAGAGCTCTCATGGTGGATTTATACAAAAAATGGAGAAGATCTCAATGAGAATGCCAAATGACAAATCAAGAGGTGAAGATCCCAATGATAGCAAGTCAAATTCCAAGTGTGAGAGACCCAAGCCAAGTGTAAGTCGAATTCCAATATGTGGCAGTTTTTTCCTTGAGGCTGGACAATGTATATCCCATGTGCAAACTTGAATTCCTCTTGTTGTGCCATGTGTGGAGAAGCTAGGTGAAGAAGAAGAGCAATTCCCCCGAAATCCTCAGCAAGATACCAACCAAAATCGAGCTGACAGCTTTGCTATCAAGTGACAATGAATTGCCCTCAAGACCGTTGAGAAATCTAGGGCATAAAGGTTAAGTGATTTCTCTTTTATTGATGATTGCTTGTGAATGATTTTTACTTCTTAGATTAGGTTCTTCTTTTATTTATATTATTATACTGTTATTCTTCATCAAACAACTACCAATGCATAAACCATAAAGAGACAAGAAACACAAAATATGTTAGTTTTTGTAGCATCAGATGTATTCTAGCCTTGAAATTTTGTGGAGAGGCTAGAATACATGAGATATCCAAAACCCAGAAATCATTTCTGGAAATTCCACCTAGTAATGACTTAATTAGATTATTAACCAGTTTTTAAATATTTCCTAAGTTTAAACTTAGGTAATATGGTTAATTAATCAATATTAATTAAGTCAAGGCGTGAATCATCAAGAAACTCACACAAATCGATCTAGAAATGATCCTAGCCATTGATTAAGTTTTAATCTTGGCCGTTGGTGCTCCAATAGAGGATTATAAGAGGAGGTCGATGTGGCGATGGAGAAGACACTTGAGAGGTTCGATTTCTTGGCAGATTGATTTCCAGAGTAGCAGCAGTCAGTTGCCAGAGAGAGCCAGAGACTCAAGTAGTAAGAGAAGAGCAAAGACAATGAAGTCGAAGGAATATTTCCAGATCCGGTGAGTGCATTTGTAGAGAGGCAGAAGAGCCACAAAGACGCTGATGCTAGGGAAACACAGTAGCTTCTAGAGGTAGTTTCTATTATGCTGGGGAAAGACGAGTTTCAGTGCTAGAAGCTAGACAGAGGTTTCGAAGGCGACGAGAGACATTTTCCCAGACAACAGTAGACCAACGACTTGAGGAGAGATTGTTACAGACTGAGTGCAGAAGGAACTGTGCTAGGGTGACGAAGTAGCTGCGCATAGCTAGTTTGGACGACTCACTTGGAGTTGAGGTCAGAGCCCGAATTTACTTGTGGAGTGAGGAATTTTCTCACTAGATTTTTGCCAATATTTTCTCTGTAGGATTGCCAGTATTTGGCATCCAGATTGCACTCAGATTATATCAATGTTGCTTAATAATAAAACCCTCAGCTGTTGCACCGGTTTTCCCAAGTTAGGTTTTTCCGGGGACTTTTGTCCAAAAAAATAGTGTTATTTTATGTGTGTGTTTATTCTTCTGCAATTTTTATTTGTGTAGGTTGCAGAGTGATTTATTCATTATTTGCTGTAGCAAACATTAAATAAATTCTTAAAATTAAATTAACAATTAGGAGAATAATTTCTAGTTGCTGCAATAGGATTCTGGTTTGTGGAATTTTCACTGAATATAGGCTATCATCCAGGGCCAAAAGCTCTCCCACTTGAGAGGAAAACCCGAACAAATTCTTCTTCTTATAGAGACTTCAATTGACAAATACCAAGACCAAGACCCTTGACCTATTTGCCACTACAAGACCAAGACACAAAGCTTCCTTGATAAGATCCTTAGCCAACAATAATCAATCTTTTGCTACTTCCTCCTTGGCTATTCTTCAACTTCAAATTCCTTCTGCTCCAGACCTGCACCTTATTTCAGCCTCCTTGAATTAGGTTTGCAATCTTCGACCCTAATTCAGAAACCCTAGTTTCTCCTTCTAGAAAATGTCCTTGATAATTTTGCTTAGGATAGAGTCTTCTTCTATCTTATCTCGTCTTCTCCTTTGATTTTCCCCTCTTAGAATTCGGTTACCCAAGAGGACTGCAATTCCTCTTGGCTTCTATTGCAGCAAATGACCTCTTTCTTCTTTGCACGTGTGACCCAAAACAACTCCAAAATAATGCTAAAGACTTCGCTCTTCTTCTTTCTCTCTTTGCTGATGATAATATTCCTCAAGAGATCTTCACACTTCTTTTTTCAGACTTGATCTTGACCGAAAATTTCTGCCCCAAATGAAACCCGAGCTGCCCTATTTATAGTTGTTTCCCCATCAATTAGGCCGACTTGTAGGAGGGTGATCCGACATGTCATTTGGTGAAGACCTTTTATTCCATCTTGTAGCCGACTTGTAGGAGGTGCTTTTGCTTGGTCTTGGAGGGCCTTCTTATACTTTTAATGACTCATACAAAAATGTAACATGCCCAAGAAGGATCCTTCATACATGACATTGACTCAAATTAACTTTTATGACTTGATGACAAAACCTAGAGGCTCACAATGGGAGCCATAACTAAAAAAAGTTCCTTGCTCATGAAATCCATGAGACAAGCATTACAATAATAATTTTTTTTCTTCTTTACATCAATTACATAAAATCACTATTACACATGTCATTATGAAGACCGAACCTAGTTACACTTTTCAACAAAGACTGTGTGTAGCTAGCTATGTGTAGGTGCTGATCTGTTGTGCGTAGAGGCTGAAGATGAGAACTGCGTATACGTGTAAGGGGAGGTAGAGTTGGTGGAGACATACTCCAGCATTATCTCAATCAAATATTTCATCAATATTCCTTATCCATGCATTGATCTTCCTTGAGATATTCAACTTGCCACCTAGGAAAACCAAACCCTCAATTTGGCCCACAAAATCGATCTCTTGGAGTGCATTAACTTATTGCTTATGTGGTGTGCCAAATCATCTTTTGACTTGTCCCTTTATTGACCTTTGAATTGAATTGATTTTCATTTGCCAACTCATTTCCACCTCATTTGGAATGTGGAAATAATTATTACTTTTCTCCACTTATTTATCTATTTTCAATTTATTCCCGATTTTCCCACTAGACTTGGGAAAAAAGGGTTTTGAGGGTTTATAAGTGATTCTTTACCCCTAAAAGTGTGTCTTAGAAGAATATTGAGGTGGAGAGGTCTAATTTTGAATTTTTGATTACTCATACACCCTCAACATCTTTAGGCATCACTCTATTATATTTTACATAAAAGATAATTAAAAAATCCCATTTTGCGGGAAATTTTTAATTATTAAAAATTCCTATATGGATTCTGGACTTAGTCAAATTCCACGAAATTTCAGAGATGACCTAGCATGGTAATCGTAACATACATTAACCATAGACACTAAGATGGATTAGGGGCTCAACCTTCAAGCCATCACCCCGGCTCTGGGGGTATGCAGTGAGTGAAAAAACTCAATTAATAATTAGTTGTTAAAAAATGAGGATAAGTAATTAAGTGAAAAAATACTCCAGGGTGTACTCACTTGCTGGTCAAGTCCCAAATTTTCTAGGTCTGTTACATAGCTTTATTCATCATACTAGTGACATTTATACAATATCGCCGCAGGGTTGCGGAATCTGAGGACTGGAGAAGAAAAATAAGAGAGAAAAGGACTGGAAGGCCTTGCTGAGTTCTGAACTCTGAAATTTTTTTGATGTACATTCTGTGTCATGGGCTATGGAGTCTTCATATATCTGCCAAGTGCAACTTAGTAGTCAACAAGGTAAATTCTTTTCTTTGTTCTGGACAACTAAAAGAAGCTGCTTCCAAAGGAAGGAAAGAGGTCGAGTTCGTGGTCAAAGGCCAAATTGTTTAGAGGTCTGTGTAAGACAGATTTGAGTGCTGTTGCAAAGGGCTGAGCCCTAGATCCATGGTAGCACAGTCAAAGAGGAACAATTTGCAGCCCTGTTGGGTTAAATAACCCTAGTCGCAACCTAGATAGTAAGGCTGAGGGCTTGTTGAAGTGAGAACAGGCCTAGCCGAGGTCTGTTAGGACTGGAACAGGAGGGTCAACGTCTGTAACAGGTTGGCCAAGGGAAAGTAAGGTAGGCCAAGGCCTACTCTAGGACTGCAGCAGCAAATATATTTCCGCTGTATTATATGCATTGGGTTGTTTACATACCCATTGAAACATGAAATGGTTTTCTTTGTGCGTGTGTCTATATATATATATATATATATTTATATTTACACATATACATTCCCCCCTTGGTGCGTATAATGTTGTAGAACCATAGATCCACAAGAAGACGAAAATTAAATAAAGCAACCATTTAGGAACCATGTAGAATACTAAGGTTATCTGGACCTCATTAATAAAGATAGATTGTCCTTTAAGTGACATTTTAAATCCAGAATTGTGATCAACAAGTAGTTTTACATCATTAGACAACTCTAACCAAATTGGGCACGATGGTTACATTAATATCCAAATTCCCCAAGTTTTTAGAAGGAGGCATTTTTAGGGTCAGTGCTTTGTTGGACATGGAAGAATTTGAGTTAAAATGTCAGGAACACCTCCCACAGCCCATAATTGTTTCAAGGGAGTGGTAGGTATTGTTACAATGAGTAGCATTGTGGGTGATCTTTGCTCTGCAGGTTGCTTATCATCGCTTAGAGAGAATGAAACACATCTTTTGGGATTGTCAATTTGCCGAAAACTGTTGGCAGTATTTGCAGGATCATTATTCAGTTCTATTTCAGGGCAGGATCTCTTGGCATGCTGCCTTGTTGGGTGATTGTTGCTGTTTCACTCTGCTATTTTAGGGCTTTGGCACTGCTTGAGAGTTTTAGCTTTATTCATTCTCTGGAAACAGGTGTAAATCTGTTTTTGAGCATGAGGTTAACTCATTGTCTGCATTTTGTACTTTATGACATGATGAGGAATGCCATAAGCTCCTTGCCAATGGTGCTCTATTGATCAAAGATGCTCAGTTTCTAGAGACCTTTGCGTAGTCTGATTTTATTTTTGCACCAGTTGCAATACAGAAGCAGTTGTTGAGGTCCATTGTATATACCTTTCCTCTTTTGTTTTATTGTTTGTAAATATACGACATATTTTACAAAAAAAATTCTTTAAAACAACCCCTTTTGACTATGCTGAACAAATGCATCTTATTTATAATTTATGGTTTTTCTATAGAAGTTATATTTTTTTAGACTGGCTGATTTCATGGAAATGTATTTACTATTTTTGATGAAGATGTCATAGTTAATTCAAAAGCATTTTATCGTTAGTTTTATAAGAGTGGTGTTTTAAGGATTCTATTATAGTGTATTGTCTGACTTGTCATTCTAACTAACAATATATATCTGGATTTGAATGGGGAATTTTCAGGGCAAGAGCAAACTGATGTAGAACAGCCAAAGGAGTTCCTTCAGCAGCCAGAAAAGCGATTGCCAACTCAAGATCAGAATGGGATCTTTCATGGGAAACACAGAATATACAGCGAGGAGGTTCTTCAGAGGCAGCCATCCAAATTTGATTTGGGAACCAGCACAAAGTTACATACTGGAAAGGTGCTCTTATAAAGAAGTGTGACAGTATACAGTCTTTTCGTCTGATATATCTTGTCACAGACCTTTGCTATAAGAAACTAGATATTTATCATCAGAACTTGTATATTGTAGAGGTACCTCAAATATATTCGGTGTACAGGACTTGCAGGTTATGTGTTTCAGCATTTTATCATCTTCTTCTTTCAGACAAAGAAAGCAAATAAATGGTGTTTATTCACATGCTTGTTACAATTACGTAATTTCGGGAACTCCAAGTATCATTACCAAAAACCTTTTGAAGAAATGACATATGTTACAGGTGCAAATCAGCATAGGACTATGTTTTCCTTTTTTCACTTTTACTAATTGTGGGACGGTATCCTCAACTTGCCAGTTACAAGGAGTATTGCATCTGATGGACTGTCTTCCATTAAGCATCAAAAGTAAAATGGAGACTGGCACTTTTTCTCTGAGCAGTGCCCTGCCAATCAGCATCTCTTCTTACCTGAAGACTGATTAGTAATTAGTTGGGAAAGCAAAGACGGAAGTCATGATAGGTTGACCAGTCTAAAACAAGGAAAGGTTTGCATCCCACAATTAGAAGATATTCTGGAGAGTCAAGCGTTTGCTCCCTCTGAAAATAGACAATCTAAATAAATACTGGAAGGAAGACTTGAAACCTCTAAGAGGAGATGAACCGATGCTCTTAAGGAAAGATGGATTATTTCCCATTGCTGGTAATGTACAGGACAAGGCAAACAAAGCAAATCTAACAGACAGTGAACTACAATAATTATGATTTCATTTTTGTAGTTTGTTCATTTTAGTTTAAGGAAAGCAAACTGATGAAAAAAACTTAGCCATGTTGATATTTAAGCATGATAGTAGACATTACAAATCATTGCAAATACATTTCATAGAGGTGAATATGGTAGATAAGATGTAATTAATATATCTTCAAGATTGGTTTACAGTTAGCTCACAAGCAATTCTTGATAGTTGTGTATCATCATCAACAAAGACTCCACCACCAAAGGATCCAAAGGGATCTCCCTCTTTGTGGAATCGAGGATCATTCTTTGAAGAAAACTAGCTTTAATAAGGAAAAGTTTTCTATCTTCTATATTATCATCAACATCAAGGAAGCAGCAAGAAGAAGGAGCATCCTATCAAGTAAGTATATTTATGTCCACCTCTGAATCTGTCAAAATGTCTTTTTGCAAGGAAAGCAACAAATTGGTTGGGGCTTCAAACTATCTTGCATAGAAGAAGGGGACAAATTTGAATCTCATTGAAAATTAGGTGATCGAACATGTCAAAGGATCTATCACAAAACCAACAAAGGAAGATGCTCAAGCACTTGCAAAATATATGAAAGGGGAAGTTAGGGCTCAAAAGATTCTCATAGAGTCCATCAAGGATCCCCTCATCCCATATGTATCAAAACTCGAAACTTCAAAATAAATCTATGACAACCTGGTAGAGTTGTATTCCGTAAGCACTCTTGGAGAAGTTATCTCATTCACGCAAGAACTCTATAAGCTGAAGATGTCAAGGGAAGATGGAATAGCCTCAAGGGTCATACTTTATGAGGATATCTGAAATGAGGGATCAACTTCAAGATCTGGGAGAAGTCATGTCTGATAGAGAAATGACTACAGTTGTACTAAATGCACTACCAGAGAAGTGGGGTAACTTTACTTCAAGTATTTATGGGAAGAAAGAAGCTACTCCATTCCAGGATCTATGGTCACTATGCAAGATTGAAGAATCTCGACTAAAGGCCAAATCTAATGTGGGAGCAGGTGACCAAAATCAAGCTTATGCTACAATGACAAGAAGAAAGGGAAAATTTGGGAAGTCTGGTTCTCGGAAAAAGAAGACATGGATAAGATTCAATGCTATGGGTGTCAAGAATATGGACACTACAAAAGTGATTGTCCTAAGATCAAGAAGGGCAATAACAAAAGAGGAAGAGCAGAAGCCCATATCACCGAAGAAGTGGAGGAAGCTGAAAAGAAACAGTGAAAGAAAGAGGAAGTAAGAGATCTCTACTATGAGTGAGATAGTCTTCCTCACCTAAGTTCTTTTAAAGTTCCTAAGTCTTCTGTTGTAAGATATGGCGATCATGATTCACTAAGAAAATGATGGGATGCATCATAGAATCATTGAAAGCAAGAGCTCGGGACATCATCATAGAGAAGCATGAAAGATAGTTGAAATTGAAATCTATGGTAGTCAACCATGGAAGGATACAACTCTTGGGAATCTCATTGAAAAATATAAGTGGAACTTATGGAAAGGAAAGAGTCATCCAGAACAAAGCTCATCATACATCAGTCAAAAGGAAACATCTGCTAGATGGGGATACTCTAGATCCCCAAGATTCTCTGATGGAATCTTCATCGAAAGGTTCACCGATCAAGAGTTGAAGCAAGTGTTTCATCAAAGAAATCCAGCTTGTGGAATTCATGAAAGGATGGTACGATGACATAAGAGATGAAGCAGATCAAGGGATTGAGCTTCTTTCAATCAAGGAATCTACTGAAGAAAGTCTGGATGACATAAAAGAAAATGAGGTATGTATGCTTACATTTGATATTATAGTCATGTCATATGGTTGCAGGTAACATGGGTCAATGTTGTATCTTAAGAGCATAATCAAATGGAAGGATCTCCTCCTTCGAAGGGACGCAGGAATGCATGGGTCACACATTCACTAGATGAAATCAGCTTAATATATCCTCATGTGTAATATGAGGCGGTTGACATTAATTGGAGGAACTCTAATTGGAAGTTTCTGAGAATGAAATGTGTAAAAGAAAGGAAGGAAGAGATCGTGGAATATGCAACCATGGAAAAAGGCAATCAACATCTGAGAAACCAAGAGATCTGACCAAGATATCTCCAAGAAAGATATGTAGACTTTGATGAAGTCTGAAAAAGAAAGAGACCCTTGACAATATATATCTTTGGGACATGTAACGATATGTATTCAGGACATAAAAGAAAATGAGGTATGTATGCTTACATTTGATATAATAGAGTCATGTCATATGGTTGCAGGGAACATGGATCAATGTTGTATCTTAAGAGCATAATCAAATGGAAGGATCTCCTCCTTCGAAGGGATGCAAGAATGCATGGGTCACACATTCACTAGATGAAATCAACTTAATATGTCCTCATGTGTAATATGAGGTGGTTGACATTAATTGGAGGAACTCTGATTGGAAGTTCTTGAGAATGAAATGTGTAAAAGAAAGGAAGGAAGAGGTCGTGGAATATGTAATCATGGACAAAGGCAATCAACATCTGAGAAACCAAGAGATTTGACCAAGATATCTCCAAGAAAGATATGTAGAGTCTGATGAAGTCTGAAAAAGAAAGAGACCCTTGACAATATATATCTTTGGGAGATGTAACGATATGTATGCAGGACGCTGATGCAGACTAGAAGATGTCATGATGAAAGACCATCACAAAGGTAATTTTGATTTAAATGTTCATTCCTTTATTTTTGAACAATATCTGGATGGGCTTATGCAGGGCTACAGAGGGAAGAGCTATGGATGTCTTCCACCTCTATTGAACATGTAGTAGTAGGAGGAAAGTTCCTTTAGGAAACATGGCATGGAAGTAGGAAGCATGGCATGAAGGAAGGCCAGATATGGACTGATGAATCACTTTTTGATGATGACATGACTAACTCATAGATGAAAGTGATGGATGGTCTATGCCCTATGAAGAAGTCCCAAAACATGAAGACTCCTAAATAACGAAAAGAAGTTCATGACATTGCGAAGAGGAGTTTTTCAAGCAGCTGGTGCTCCCATCTTCTCGACCTGAGGAGCTGTTGTAGGTCCCTAATTAAGGGGGAGCCTAGAAACAAGTTTATTTCTTGGAAGAAACTTGGAAGCAAAAATCCTAAGCCAAGAGGGAGCTTAGGTACATTCCTTCGTAGGAATGAGTACATTCCTTTATTGGAATAGATATGTCCTCCCTAATTAAGAGGGAGAGATAGACACGACATTCTAATCTTCACTTGGGAAGACATAATCAAGAATTGGGTAAACATCTGGCATCCGATACTCTTTGAGGATGAGTTAGGGCATCCAAGATAAGAGTAGTCGTAGAGGACTAATATTCTTTGAGGACTGGGAATCCACGATAAGAATAGTCCTTGTGGAACACACCCTGAGAACCCAGATGGGGTATGTTCTGAGAGAGACAATGATGAGGGTGTCTATACATCATTGGTCTCGCCAGCATTGAGCTTAGATCTCGTGGAGAGATAGAGATGTTAGTCAAGGCTTTGTTATGTGACAATGCTAGTTGATATGATGCTAAACAGATGGGTTACCAATCCGACTCTTCTTATGAGAATTATTCAGATTGAGAATGGCCAAGTACCATTATGAATACCTCCCTAGTTAAGAGGGAGTGTTGAAAAGTGTGACTAGGTTCGGTCTTCGTAATGATTTGTGTAATTGTGATTTTATGTAATTGATGTAAAGTAGAAAAATAAAATTATTATTGTAATGCTTGTCTCATGGGTTTCATGAGCAAGGAATTTTATTTTAGTAATGGCTCCCATTGTGAGCCCTTAGGATTGCTAATAAAGTCAAAGAGATTCAATGTCATGTATTGAACGACCCTTCTTGGGCATGTTACATTTTTATATGAGTCAATGAAAGGGGCAAATAGCCCTCGAAGACTAAGCTCAATAAACTCCTTCAAGTCGGCCTCAAATAATAATGAATTTGCTCCTAAATTCATGTCGATTCACCCTCAGTTGAAGTCGGCTTGTTACGGAGGCTCCAACGACTCTCAATATGGCAGCTTGACCTCATTTCAGTCACAAGCAATCCGGTCAAGGTTTGAAGTAGTAAGAAGTGCGAAAGTCAAAAAGAAAGAAGCCTCATAACTAGTGAGAAGAAGGAAGGAAGAGCGAAGTTCTTTGGATCTGTTTTAGGGCTGTTTTACTATCACATCATGCGAAGGAGAGAGGCATCATCTGCTACAGGAAAGGCCAAAAATATTTCAGACCTCTAAGGCAATCGAATTTAGGAAGAAGTCAAGTCAAAATATAGCTGAGTTGAAGCAAGAAAGTCTCCTTCTAGAGCGAGGAAGATAAAGGGTCAAAGTCTGTCAAACACGTGCTAGGGTTTATGAAATAGAGACAACAAGTGCAACACTGAACCAAGGACCGAAACCCTGAAGTATAACCAAAGTACAAAGAAGACAAGTAGTTGGATCAATTGTTGATTTGGGCACAAAAGAGAAGTAGTGAAAGGGAACTTGTGTCTTAGTCTTGGAGTGGCAAATATGTCAAGGGTCTTGTTCTTGGTATTCGTCAATTGAAGTCTCTATAAGAAGAAGAATTTGTTTGGGTTTTCCTGTCAAGTGGGAGAGGTTTTGGCCCTGGCTGATAGCCTATATTCTGTGTCTCTTGTCTCTTTATGGTTTATGCATTGGTAGTTGTTCAATGAAGAAGAACAATATAATAACATAAGTAATAGAAGATCCTAATCTAAGAAGTAAAAAAGCATTCACAAGCAGTTATCTAAAGAAGAGAAATCATCTAATAGCTATGCCCTAGATTTCTCAACTAGGAGATCACCCCGAAGGAAGAGCGAGTCATTTCCAGTGGCAGAGGGAGGCTTGACGACTTAGTTAGAGCCGAGAAGCAGGAAGTGCAAATTTACCAGGGCCAACAATTAGAATTCCAGGCAGTGCGAATTTGCCAGTGAGGGTTCGAGCAGGCCAAAAGCAAGTCAATTTGATTGTAGAAGGGAGAAAATTTCTCCAATTTATTTTGCGAGATTATTTTCCGGACGCTGCCCTGTTGGGCATCCAAATTATTGTACTCTCCATATTTGCTGCATAATAATAAAATAAACCCTCATTTGCTACACCGATTTTCCCTTTGGGGTTTTTCTAGTGACGTTAGTCCAAATTTAAAAAATTATTGTGTTGATTTTTATGTGTTTGCATCTCAGTTCCTGATTTTACTTCCGCAACATTTTTTTTTTATTGTGAAGAATTGCAATGTGATTTATTTGTTAATTGCGATAAACAATTAATTTGCTAATCAATTAGGACGATAAATTCCAGTTGCTGCAATTTCAAGGAAATTTCATAGAGAGCTTTATTCCCAGGTTGAAATTAGGGAATGGGACCACATGGATGGAAGATGTGAGAAAGAAGCAAACCTTAGAAGATGAATGCCATACCTTAGGAGATGTCCAAGGCATGATTTATGATGAGCTAAGGGTCAAACATAGCCCAAGGAGAAAACACCCTACCTTGTTAGAGCTTGAGATCATGGCATGTGGTATGCAAAGAAGTTAATGAACTTGAAAGGTTGAATGCCTTCTTCAAGGAGATGACTAGGGCGTGCTGAAGACGTGAAAGGGTGAGGGATAAATCTAATGAAGGAGATTCCACAAATGTGGAGGCATATTTCACCTTTTGAGGCATGTGATGGTAAGAACAGATCGTTTGAGGCATTTTCTACATATTTGGAGACAAACTCTTTGCATGAGGAGATGCCATGTGACATTGGCATGATCAAACCTTCAAAGGAATGACATTTTGATTATGAAGATGACAAGTGGTAATTATGATCCATTTTATCCACTCAAAGGAAAAGGAAAAAAATTCCCCAATTGGAGGAGGCTTGAAGCATGACATGTGGCAAGAAAAGATGCTAGAGGAGGAATTATCTTGTTAGGAATGATGCTAGTGGTTGTACAAGCACTTTCTTGGTCAAAGTCACTTGGTGATTAGTGTTTCACTCTTAGGATGAAAAAGAATGATATTTGATTGCATGATCGTAAAACTACACTCTCAAGGAAGGACATTCTCTTCAAGAGGGCATCTAAACTTTAAAGCATGTTGGAGGGGAATTTCACATGGTTTAAGGCGCACTAACACATATTTGGAGGAGGACCTCAAGGAGAGGTTGATACTTGTCATGTTGAAATTAAATCAATCCCTGAAGGCACTCTAAGAGGAGCACCATAATTCTAAGGTTTTTGTTCATTATTATTATTATTTTATTCATTTGTGTTTGGTTTGAAAGGTTTAAATAGAGAAGAATTTCATTTGCTAAAGGTATGTTTGGAAGATTGAGAATTCCCCTCCAAGCACCTAGTTGAATATCTTTGGGAGGATCAATGTTGTAGGATCCTCTTCCCCCCAAGGATCTGGAGGCGGATTCACATCCCAGACAGATCCGCCATTGATCCTCATGTGAAATTGCAAATCCAATTTTCGGATCTGCGGTTCTGCATTTTTTTCATGGTTCCTAGGAAAATAGAACCGCAGTGGCTCGATTTGCGGTTCCAATAGTTCGATCTGACGTTCAGAAATGGATCGACCGTGTATCCGCCACAAATCGCGAGCAGATCCGTCGTAGATCGTGAACGAATCTGGGAGAAAGGTTGATGGTTCAGTGGACTTGTTTTTCTTTTATTTTTTTTGAACTTGACTTGGGTTTTCAAATTGTTATGTGAGGAGTTATGCTTTCCGAACACTCCCAAGGTGCCCCATTGATGCTTCCTAGATGTTTCCTAGATGCTCCCTAATGGTAATGTCAAATTATTAAAGTAAAAGTGAAATTCTCCTTTATCTTTCTTTTTCATCCTTTTACATAAATTTATCCATGAAATGACTCAGGATGTTTGAGAGTGGTTCCAACCTCATTAGACTTCATATGGAGAAAATATAATTTCATATCCCATTCGAAATTCAACAGACTTAATAGATTTCAGGATTTCAAGATCAACGGGATTGCAGCATTTCATTAGATTATATCATGTATGAGGGTATGTGATTAACATTTAATCAAGAGCACCAAGCCCTATATGTACCCCGGTGTTGGTAGTGTTTATTGTTGAACTCCTTTGTCATGGCCTTAGCAAAAATGTACCCTTCACTCAAGTCAAAATCAGTGATCAGGCATGTTAAGCTTTCTCTACCATATTGTAAGGCGTGGATTCGGCCATTTGATCAAATTTGGGCAATGCTGACTAATATCCCTAGAGAATCAAAGTAGAGGCAAAGGCTAGACAAGAGGAGAGGAATCTAGATTCTAGATGGTTGATGCTCGAATAATTAATCATTGATGTACAATGGATGCCATATCTATCTTGATTTATGTACAAATATGCATGTTTTCATATCTTCTACAACTAATTTGGTATTTTGGATGTTTTTTCTCAATATAAATGCGAAAAAAATATAAAAAAATATGTATATATAATAGACGCTTCCCTTCCTAGATTTTTGGAAAATGACGCTTCCAATGCTTCACTTCCAAAAAATGTCCCTGCTTCGTCCCCGCTTCGTGCCACAATGTGGAGGATTGGAAGGGCAATTCAATGTGAGGTTTTTCCATCTCTTCATTCTTTTCGTGGATGATTATGGATTTTGAAGGAAGTGCCATTTGTTACTGCTGAAATAATCTTATAGAACGGCAAGTTGTCAGAAAGAAGAGATTACAGTTGAGGCTGTTAAAGCTTCCCTAGTCCTTGATGTAGCCTTGAAATCTTGGAGGATTTTGATGCTGTCATTTTCTGGTAAGGTGGGACCTATTTGGTCCTCTTGATCTTTATTGTGAAATCAGATTTAAAGAAATGATGTATTGTTTGTTTTTTCAATAAGAAGGATGTTCCACTTTATCTACTTCATCTAGGGTTTCATATTATGGCTGTTCCTTTTTTATTAATTGGTCGCACATTATGGTTGCCTTAAATTTCATGGTTGTGATGATGCATCTTGTCTAAGGAATCTCACTTATTCTTGCATAACTTGAAATTTGTTTTTGGACTAATTATGGTACATCACTGATAGCTCAATTACATCTTCTCTGACATATCCAAACCTTCTTGTTTTTCGATATTGAATCCATAGCCCAATTTGATAGGCACTGGTCTTTGTAAAATCCAAACAAAAAATCATTGTTCATCTAGTAACTGGTTTTAAACAGCATCTAGATGTCCAAAAGCATTGGTGACTAGCAACACTGGGGCAGTCTTACCGAGTAGTAAGTTTTATTATATACTAATGACTTCATCATAGGTCTGTTTTGATCGATATATTAAGTTGGAAGCAAGAATTTCCCTCTAGACATTTGCTTCTGTGCATAATTTGATAATTCATTACCAATAGGAATACAGTTTATTTATTAATTTATCACTTTCATTATGAAAGACCAGAGTAGAATGAGGGAAGCATTTACTATTTTCTTCATTGCTCTTTGGCAGAAAGTAGTGACCAGAAAGTCTGAAATGCTGTTGGTTGTATTTCTATTAGTAAATCTGGCCTCTGTCGAATCTTTAAAACCTGTAGAAAATTGTTGCAGGAAAATAGTCGTTACCTTTGAAGTTTTTCTGATTAGTCACCTTTTAAACTCTGCAGTCATTGTTCACACTTTCTTGGGGAAATGCTGATAAAAGTACACGGCATAAGCATGATGTGGTCTCGTTCGAAAGTGGCAACATTACCACTGCAGTTCGCAGCAGTAAGCAGGTACAAAATAAGTTATTAGTGCTTAAGATGTCTGAACTATGCAGCTATATTAATATGTTATACAGTTATAGTACTTGAATTAATTAACTTTTTGTAATTTGTCTAGGTATACACTATTCCTGTCTTATGATTTGTTGACTTTTGACTCTTTTAGTATTTAGTGCAAATATTTCTTTTATTTGAGGGAAGTTCTTTAAATATTTCGTTAATCCTTATGGGAACAATGAAATGAGTAAGGGGTTCTTAAGTGCTAAATAGTGGCATCTATATTTTTTATTCATTTTTTTCTTCTGCATATTACTGAATTTCATTTTTGGTTTCTGTTCTTAGATAACTTTGGAGTGGGATTCACTTCCACAATCTGTGATCATCTTAACGAAGCCCAACTCCACTTCAGTAAGAGAAACATGCAAAGATATGGTCAGGTATTTATTTCATCTGTTGTCTTAATTCAAAGCTGTTAAAACTTAGAGATGACAAAAGGAGTCTGAATAAAGTCATTAACCTAATCCTAATTTAATAGCTCATAGGGAAGTCATTTTAGACTATATTTGAAGAGATGCTTTCAGATATACACGTAACTTTGGAATGCCTGAATAATTGTAAAAAATTTAGGATTGTGCGACATGATTGAATGTTTGTCTATTCCTTTTTTTCGTCTTTAGATTACAAAATGACTCTAGATCATGTTAGGATATGTAATATTTCCCAGTGACAACCTATGTGATGTAACTTTTGATTTAAGCCTCAATGGCACCTTGGAGAGTTGTTTGAATTATTATTGCTCTATTGTGGTTCTCCTATGTGGCCTCATAGGAGTATTTTAGGAAATAAGTTATTTCAGCCTGTAATATATGTAATATGCCTAAAGGGGTATATATGGGTTCAAATATATACGTAATAGTTGGTTGGCCTAGTATTGGGTCTAAATGGGTAATGAGTGAGAACTTGTTTATATAAGAGGTCAATAGAATCATTAATATACATAAACTTATGCTTTTGATATCTAAATGTGTTGTGTTATTTTGAGGCATTCTCCTAAAATCTAGGGGTTATTGTGTAACTTGGCATTATTATACTTTTGGGAGTTGTGCTCCATGCCCATATTTGGTCTACATTGTGTCTGTGAAGGTTTATCATTCTTTATTATGATTTATGTTGGTTATCTTGCCTCAAAATCTAGAAAGGCCTTGTGAGGGGAGCTCACAAGACAAGGACTATACCAAGTGACAATACTATGAAGTGTGGCCCATTGTCACCACAATCACCACTTCCTGCTCTTTTTTCACTACACGAGAGGCTTCTCTATATAGGTCACCTAATGGATATTCAAGTCTAAGGCTTGGAGGTGACAAGGATAGGCACTCAACTTAAGGACACGGCTCAAACTAGCATAGATAAGGCAAAGAGTACCCTCCAAAGGCATATCTAGGACACAAGTGACTTAGGGTTTTGTGAATAAGCAATGTTAACAGGCTTACCTAGGTGGACAAGGCCAGGAGAAGGCTTGAAAAGATGAATATGATCAATTTTTGGGAAAACAAGCCTTTGCTAATCCCCAAGTTGAACTGTTGAAGGTTAGGTCTAGATTAGGGTTTGCTTAGGGCTTGTGACATCAACCCTAAAATGGAAAGATTCACCACAAGAAAATGATTATTTTGAGGCAATGAGTTATGAACCATATGTAAAACCCTTCCACAAGCCAACACACGTATCCTAGTTGAATTTCGACCCTAACCCTAGTCTAGCGACTTGAAATAAAGGGCAACAAATTTAGAAAAGAGAAATTTATCTTTTTGGGGCAATTTTATGGTGTGATCACCTATATGGAAAAGGCCAGTGCTTGATCTTGGGTGATGGAGTCTAGAGGGAGATCTACTTATGAAAAATCAAACCCTAGAATGGAGTAAGGGATGATGGAAAGCCCTAGTTTTCATGCCCTAGTTATCATTTTATGAGGGAATAAAGTCATTGAGGAGAGCTTAACATGAAGGATCACTCAAGGGATTGTCACACAAATCTTAAAGGGTAATACATACAATACCATTACCAAGATTTCATAGAAAGAATATTCAATAAAAATTAGCACATAGAAACCCTAACAATATCCATTTCGTGCAATTATTCAAACAACATAGAATACTTACAAGAAAATGCATGAACCTGTCCTTTATTATTCCAAAATGTCTCCAAAGTAATAGAAAGTCTCCATAAGTAAATACTCCACAAAAGATCACATCTCCACAAGAAGCAAGTCTATTTTAGCTAGGCTGAAATCTCTCAAAGAGGTCGAATTGGTCCACAAGCGATGATGAAATTGAAATTGAGGTGATCTCTATTTATATGAGGTCTACCTCAATGAATTTTGTCTAATGAAGCCCCTAAATCAAGTTTGACATATGAAAACCTTGGCTTACAAGCCAATCCACTAGCTAAATGAAAAAATAAGTAGTAAATTCCCACATGTGTGAGCTCTAGCCTCAAATAATGCTGATGTCATGCCCTTTTAGGGCTCCAAATGCCATGCCAATGTGAGATGAGGTGTGAAAAAGTGTAAAAGTGTTTGGACTATCCAAGATTTGAGGAAATGCTATCAATCTACATCAAATCCTCTTTTGGGGTCCCAAGTCCAGCTGGGGTTCCATCATGTCATCTCCATGGGGCTCTAATTGTTAAAATAGGGCCTCCTTTATCTACCGTTAGGGATTCTCTAGGTGCAACAAGTCCTCCTAGGTCTCTCAATTGGAGATTGTCCTCATTTAGGCTCTAAATCAAGTCTTGCCAATTAGGTTGTGTCAAGTCCTCAGTGGGGGCACACTGGGTCTAGTGGTGTCATCATGAAGAATCCTCTATGCCAGGTCAAAGTAGACCAACAGTGTGGGTCTCGAGGGTGCTCTGGGACATGTAACATCTGCTTATGCTATCAGAAGGCTTAACTCTCTCAATGCTGACTTTGCTAAGCCATATATCTCTTTGAAAGGCTTGGGTACCTATGGAGTTGGTTCCCTCAAAGCCTGGGGTGTTGTGGACCACTTGATAAGAACAACATGAACTCAAGTGAAAGCAACCATCCATCAGAGACTAACACTATATATGCATCTAAGTGGATCAAAATGGAATGTTCAGGGCATATCAATTCTTCAAACAAGGACCACCTTCTGATATCGAACTAGACCAAGTCTTGTAAAGGTGTTCCCTACCTTGATAGAGGTGGCTAATGGTTAACCCTATTAGGTGCTTCCAACCATCAAGGGGAAGTGATAGTTCTGAGGTCAACTCGTCAATCAATAGGTGCTAGTGTAAATATGTGATAATGAAGGGGAAAATGCTTCAAAGGGACCAATTGATGGGGTGTCCTTGTGAAAATTTCTTGAAATGCAACAATTGGAATTAATTCTTCTAAATGGTTAATTAATTAATAGTTTATTTGCTACGACAAACAATGAATTAATCGCACTGCAATTTCTTCACCAATAAAAATACTGTGGAAGAAAAAACAAGATCTAAGAAATGCTAGCACACGCACATAAAAATGACACAATTATTTTTGGACAAAAGATCCTGAAAGAACCCAATGTGGGAAAACCGGTGCAACAACTGAGGTTTTTTATCATTATGTAGCAGTGAAACTATGAGTACAATGAAATGACGCCAAATTGACGATCCTCTTCCATGGAAAAAATAACTGAGGGAAATTACCCTCTTCTGCAAGCAATCCCGACTCAAAATGACAACTCCAAGTAAGTCGTCCAAACCCTCTGTGTAGGCTCTGTGTCACTTTTGCGTAGTTTGTCACACGCTCAGCCTGGAACAACTGCTACTCAAGCCGTCCTTCCTGTTGTTGCTCTAGAAATGATCCTCCTAGCCTGCTGGAAATCTTCCCGGCGTCTGGCAATTGAATCCACCTCCAACTCAGCCAAATCAAACAGCCTCTTTTAGGCTTTGCGCAACCTCCTGGAGAATAATTTTCTCCTCCTCTCTCTGCCCCTTCGAAATTGGAAAACTTCCTCTAGATCAATGTCTCTGCTCCTCTCTAGCTCTGTGTCCCATCTTTCGTTTGAACTCTTGTGCTGGCTAGCTCGAACTGCCCAAGGAACTTGCACTGCGGGCTCTCTCTTGTGTGTTCCTTCATCTACCCATCATCTCTAGATGGGACTCCAACAACCAAGATTAAAACTTAATCGATGGCTGAGATCATCTCCCATTTGATCCATGTGAGTTTCTAGAAAATCTCACTTTTATTAATTAGTTACTATTAATTAACCGATTTCTCTAAGTTAGACTTCGACATTTTTTTAATTATCGATCAATTAATTTAACTGAATTGTTTTTAAGTGGAATTTCCAAAAACGATTTCTGGGTTTTGGAGAACTCATATGTTTTGGCCTTTCCACAAAGTTTCGAGACTAGAACACTATTCGATGCTACAAAAACTAACATTCCCTCTTAGCGAGGAAGGTGTTCTCCAACTATCTCCATAATATCGTCCATACACGCCACTGATGTCTGACAACTGTAGCTTCCTGCCACTGTCAATCAACTACTGCGCTAACTATGATTCATTTGCTACTGATTGTAGCTGAACCATGCAACATTTGTGCTGCTGTTGACATTGCATTGTACAACTTGTACTGCTGCCAACTCTGCATCTGCACTACAACCTAACACTCCCTCTCAACTATTATTGTTGCTGCTGCAACTACTGCAACTGAGAAGCATCCAAACTACTCTGTTCCTGCCACTGAAATGGATTCTCCACTATACCCATTTGTTCTCTGAAATATAAGAACTTAGCTCTTCAGAGAGATTTTGTGAGTATATCTGCAATCTGCTCTTCTGTGGGAACATACTGTAGCTGGACCACTCCACGCTGCACATAAGCTCTGATGAAATGACATTGAATATCTATGTGTTTCAACCTATCATGAAACGCTGGATTTTCAGAGAGCGTGATGCAACTCTGATTATCATAGCGGACACTGGTTGCCTCCAACCTCTGCGTGAACAAGCTCACTAGCAACTTTCTAAGCCATACAGCCTCGCATGTAGCTGTGCTTGCTGCCATATACTCTGCTTCTACAGAGCTCAATGCTACTGACTTTTGCTTCCTGCTACACCACGAAACCATCCCTGATCCAACATTGAATCAATACCCAGAGGTACTTTTCCTGTTGACCGAATTGCCTGCCCAATTTGCATCTGTGAAGCCACATAATTTGACATCACCTAGTTGGGTATATTTCAACCCATAATCTATGGTGCCACGCAAATACCTTAGAATATGCCTCGCTATTGTCCATTGCACTCTCTTCGGTTCCATGATAAACTGACTGAGAGTGTTAACCACAAAGCAGATATCTGGCGTAGTGTTGACCAGATACATGACAGAACGGATAAGCTGTCTATATAGGGTGGGTTCCAAATCCTTGTCCTCTGACACATCTATCTTCTTTTAGTTGGTGATCATGGGCATAGACATAGGTTTACAATCCCACATCCTAAATTTCTTTAGAATCTCTGTAGCATATATTCCTTGACCAAGGAAGTTCTCCCTGTCTTTCTGCCATACTTCCAAGTCCTTCATGTCAAATGTTGATTTGGGGTAGCATCGGATATGCTCTAGCCACGAAATTTGGTGGAGAGGTTGGGGCACATGAAATCTCCAATACCTAGAAAGGGTTTGGGATTCTAAACAGATCAGGAGATATTAAAATAAAATATTAATGTGCATTAATATGAATCTGTGTTAGAATGGTCCAAAAGACATGGATCAAGCCAGATCTAATCTTAGCCATTGATTAGGGACTTAATCTCGGCCGTTGATATGTCAACAGGAAAAGTATAAGAGGAGGCTTGAGAGTCACTTGGAGAACACACCAGAGTGATCAGTCATTCTATTCTCTAGAGCGGGGTTTGCTAAGAGAGATAGAATTAGTGATTGGGAGATGCAACTGAGGGACATTTGAGTACAGAAAGATAGAGAGGCAGAGATAGTGCCAGGAGAGCAGCGCAGTAGCCAAGGAGAGTGACGCAGAACTAGCCAGGGCTCATGCAGGGCCACGCAGAGGCAGCTAGGAGTTGTGTAGAGCCTCAAAGAGGCTGGCGTGACTGACGTAGAAGGCCAGAGGGCTGACGCAGGGCCTCCCAGGGCTGATGCAGATCCATCCGAGGTGACGCAGGGCTAATGTGAGGCAGAGAGGGGTTGACGCAGTCTAGAGAGAGGCTGACGTTAGGGTTCTGGGGTAGATTGGTGCTGAGTAGCTAACAAAAGGATTATCCGGGGTTTCAGCTAGTAGATTTGTTAGAAACTGAGAGGTATTATTGCCAAGGAAATTCTCTGTTGGTTATGCCAGTTTCGGCACCCAGATTGTACTCTGATATTGCTTAATAAGAAAACCCTCAGGTAGTTGCACCAGTTTACCCACATTGGGTTTTTCTGGGAACATTAGTCCAAAAATAATGGTGTCATATGTGTGTTTGTTTCTGTTTCTTATAGTTGCTAATTTGTAATATGTTGAGCATGCACTAGTGTTCTTTTTTAGTATTTCCATTGTAAATAACTTGTTAAGGAAAATAACAAGTAGGTAGGAATAAATTAGATAAAGTGCATGGAGGGTTTCTAAGTAAGTAAACTTAGAAACTTCAACATGGTATCGGAGCATGATTGCAGATCATAGGAGGACTAAAGGACATCAGCTGAGCGGAGCAATAGCAACAGAAAAACAACTGTCCCGAGGTGACAAAAGCTGTTTCTAGAGCAGCAACAAGGGAAGGATGATGCAGTGCCTGTGTCATCAAGGGTGAGCTAGGAAGAGGCAGTGCAAAGGCAAAGGAAGGCAAAGGGAGCCTCACGCAGAGCCACGCAGAAGCTAGGAGGGTCGACGCAATTGGCTGAGGAGGTCGGGTTCCTGGTGCCAGGATTGCGCAGAGCCTAGGAGCTCTCACCTTTAGGTTGTTGGGGTTTAGAAGGCTGTGGGAATATTGTAGAGTGGAGCTGGTGAGGTACTGTATTCAGAACAGTACTTGACAGAGCAAGGCCAAGAGGAGGGAGCTGCTACCGAGGGTTTCTAGCCGAGAAACCTGGATCAGTGGTACAGTTGCACAGACGATCAGAGTAGGGGGGCATCTCGACATCGGCTGAAGGATTTCCAAGAGGGACTCAGAGGGAGTCAAATCGAGAACTTCCAGGAGGCAAGGAGAAGAGCATCATGGCACTACACGGAGTAAGAGACCAAGATAGACTGGACGGAGCATCGAACTTCGCAGTCTAGAAGGCTAGAATCTTATCCGTACTTGACAGGAATCGTGTCAAGAACTTCGCCTTGAAGGAAATAGCTATCCCAGTCAACCCCAATGATAATGACAGGTACGAGGAGGCGATGGCGAGGGCCAAGAGCATTATCCTTGACGGGGTCAAGGATCATGTAGTATCATACATAGCTGAGAAGGAAACGTCATTTAAGATGTGGAAGGCTCTCAAGAAGCTGTACCAGCATACTTTCGTGCAGAGAAGAATGCTGCTTGAGAACTAGTTGAGGTCATATCAGATGAAGCAGGGAGAACCGATTGACACCTTCCTCGAAGGACTGAATGAGATCTTAGATCAGTTTATTGCTATAGGGGCGACACTGGATCAGGAGTTGGTGGTGAGGATAGCCCTAAATGTTGTCTCAGAAGGCTGGGAAGTATTTGTCCAGAGTATACTGGGCAGAAGGACACTTCCACCTTGTGACGAGATGTGGGCATCTCTTCGCGAGGAAGAGATCAAACAGTAGTCGAAGATGGGTAGCAGTGGCAAGGGAATCAAAGTCAAGTAGGAGGAGAAAGATGTGGCGATAGCATCTGAGGGAAAGCAGGAGAAGCGAAAGAAGAAGATCTCTCCAAGATCAGGTGCTTCCACTGTGGGGAGCTGGGTCATTATGCGACCTAGTGTCCAAGGAAGAAGAGTAAGGGAGAGTCTTTCGAGACTAAGGCAGCGGCAGGACGGGCAGAGAAGGAAGTTTTGACAGACGATGATTGTGCCATGAGTGCACACGCACCACTTGAGCGAAAGTGGGGAGACATCAAGATGTAGTTAGGTGGATTACAGGCGATGATTGGCAGGATCCTCGATGTACCCAGCCTCTTGGATTAGACCTTGCTATGGGAGCCCCGAAGAGGAGTAGCAGGACTGGCTAAGTCGAGTAGAGACAAATGCAGATGGAGCGGCAAAGAGAGCTACAGTGCAAGAGTCCCAAGACAGCGCGAGGCTAGTAGGCTGCAGTAGTGCAAGAGGCCAAGAGTGTTGTACTAGTGCAGGACGACACAGAGAGGTGTGCAACGGTGCGAGATGCAGGGAGTTGTTGCAGCAGCGTAAAGGTCAGAGAGGGAGCACTTGTCAGCGACAGAGGGAGCTTCAACATCAGTAGGTGTCCCTAGCCCAACAGGGAGGTCAGATTGGGAGATCAGTTACTTACTTCTCAGTAACTGAGTTGCAGTGCAGCAGTGGGCAGCACGATGCAGCATGATGAGAGGAGGTGCAGTGCGGATGCAGTGTTGGGAGAAAGGACCAGCAGCAGCACGGATGCAGAGGGAGTTGTCGTACAGATGCAACAATGGTAGTGGCAGAACCATGGGCAGCAATATAGGATGTAGCAGTGCAGAGGATGTTGGGCAGGAAGGCCTAGCATCAATGTAGGTACTGATGACGGATGATCAGGTTAATACTTAGTAAGGAGTATTGCTAAAGCACAGTCCTCGCTAAAAGGGAGTGTTGATTTGGGGTAGCATCGGATGTGCTCTAGCCATGAAATTTGGTGGAGAGGTTGGGGCACATGAGATCACCAATACCCAGAAAGGGTTTGGGCAAATTCTAAGCAGATCAGGAGATATTAAAAATAAAATATTAATGTGTATTAATATGAATCTGTGTTAGAATGGTCCAAAAGACATGGATTAAGCCAGATCCAATCTTAGCCGTTGATTAGGGACTTAATCTTGGCCATTGATATGTCAACATGAAAAGTATAAGAGGAGGCTTGAGGGTCACTTAGCGAACACACTAGAGTGATCGGTCATTATATTCTCTAGAGCGGTGTTTGCTAAGAGAGATAGAATTAGTGATCAGGAGATGCAGCTGAGGGGCATTTGAGTACAAAGAGATAAAGAGGCAGAGATAGTGCCGGGAGAGCAGCGCAGTAGCCAAGGAGAGTGACGCAGAGCCAGCTAGGGCTCACACAGGGCCACACAAAGGCAGTCGGGAGCTGTGTAGAGCCTCAGAGAGGCCAGTGTGAGTGACGCAGAGGGCCAGAGAGTTGACGCAGGGCCTCCCAGGGCTGACGCAGACCCATCCGGGGTGATGCAGGGCTAGCGTGAGGCAAAGAGGGGTTGACGCAGTCCAGAGAGAGGTTGATGTTGGGGTTCTGGGGTAGATTGGTGCTGAGTAGTTGCCGAAAGGATTATCCAGGGTCTCAGCCAGTAGATTTGTCAGAAATTGAGAGGTATTACTACCAAGGAAATTCTCTGTTGTGTAGGCCAGTTTCGGCACCCAAATTGTACTCTGATATTGCTTAATAAGAAAACCCTCAGATAGTTGCACCGATTTTCCCACAATGGGTTTTTCTGAGGACATAAGTCCAAAAATAATTGTGCCATATCGTGTGTTTGTTTCTGTTTCGTTTAGTTGCTGATATGTAATATGTTGAGCATGCGCTAGTGTTTATTTTCAGTATTTATATTGTAAATAGCTTGTTAAGGAAAATAACAAGTAGGTAGGAATAAATCAGATAAAGTGCATGAAGGGTTTCTAAGCAAGTAAACTTAGAAACTTCAACATCAATCTCTATTGCCAGGTTCCTCTTGTAGTCCTCTATGAGCTCTAATGACCCTGTTAAGAATAGGACATCCACATGCAATATTAGGATGAGTGGCTCATCCTCTACCTTCAGATTGTAATGGTTGGGATCTGCGTCACTCTTGACGAATCCCATCTGCTGCAAGTAGTTGTCAATCTGACCATACCATGCCCTGGGAGCCTGCTTGAGTCCATATAGAGCTTTCTTCAGTCTACACACATGAGTGCGCCTCTCACGCGTCTCAAGACCCTCTGGATGTTCTATATACACCTCCTTCTCTATCACCCTGTTTAAGAAGGCTACCTTGACGTCCATCTGGTGAATCTGCCATCCCATCTGAGCTGCTAAGGATATAACTGACCGGATAGAGGTATATCTGGAAATTAGGGCAAAGGTCTCCTCATAAACTATCCCTTCCTTTTGTGCATACCCCTTTGCCACAAATCTAGCCTTGTACTTCTCCACGTTTCCATCTGCATCGTACTTGATCTTATAGATGCATCGAGAGCTCACAACTGACCTATTCTCAGGTCTCGGTACCACCTCCCAAACATCATAAGTCATGATGGAGCTATACTCATCCGTTATGGCATCTATCTACACCCGATGTTGTGCGACATCTTGATAGAAGGAAGGTTCTTCAACCCGTGCCACCAATGCTTAGTACTTGTTTGGCTGTTTGTGTTCTCTCTTGTTCATCCTAGGAGCCCCAACATGCATCTCTCAATGCCCGAAGAACTTCCCAGTTGGTTCAACCACTAGTGGTGGGAGGCTCACCCAACTCCTAATCCTGCCTCTGTGGCTCTGTCTGCTATGAACTCACGGGGTCTCCTGCAACTTAGGATGCGTTGGTATTGGTAACGATACTATATCCCTGTAATTGTCATACTGACGGTCCTGTTACCACTCAAACTAGTAGGGGTCCTAAAAGGGGATCCTTGAAGGGCTACTACTAGGCTAAGGGAAACAATGGAGCAATAGTCCACTGTCACCTCGGATAAGGCTCCCTGCACTTTACGAAATTTCACCGATGGGAGGAGACCCATTATGATAAAGCTCACGAAATGGATGGACCAATGATAGGGTGAGGGGTGATCCTAGAAGCCTATTCACAAGAGAGACTTAGATATATGGCTTGCTTGCTTTGAAAGCAAGATGAAAGGCTCTCTAGGAAGGGTTTAGGGGAATTCTAAGAGCTAGGGCTTGAGTATATGACTTGTCAAGAAGACTCTTAGTTCGTGTGGAAACTTGGATTCCAAGTGGTCTTTGTGAAATTGGTTTCAATAAGTTGTGGGACTACACGGGATCAAGTGTACCTAGAATTAGGTCAAGGGGATGGAATTTATCAACCAAGGGTGTGCTTAACCTAATTGAGAGGGAGAAAGGGATTAAAAGATAAATTTTCTTTGAATTTGATGCAATAATCCCAATGAGGTCACTAGCCAAAGGAAACCTAGGGCAGTAAATGGTCCTTGAGCTAGGGCTTGCAATATCTCGAGATCCCACCCTTAGATTTGCCTCAAATTTGGAGGGCCTCTAGAGCAAACTCCAACGCAGTTGTGGACCCAAAATCGAAGTATTTGGGTGGCTAGATTGTGAGATAAGTGATGCCCTAGGTGATTTATGTAGGCTAGGCTTAAAAAGAAAGAGAGAAGGTGAAGGAAAATATTCTTTAAAGTGATCGCCAGTGGAGGTCCACTAAGTTTCTCTTTGGGAGAGATGGAGTCATGGATAAATTAGGGCTTGGCTCATTTTCAACTTATCAAGGAGGCCTAGAAGACACTTCGCTAGGCTTAGGGCTAGTTTGAAGCAACTTCAAGGTCTTTATACTTTGTTTAGCATAATTTGATGACTTATCAGGAGAAATGGTTATCCCTTGGAACATTCATTCATTCATTGCATGGCCCAATCATGATACAACACCATTTAGAAACGTAATTTCCACAACTTCACATAAGTTGATGCAGTAAATAAGCCCTAGAATAGCGAAATTCATAGCATCATGATGTAGCAAAATTACATAACAAAAAGAACATTTTAAAGGTACTTACATGCAAGAAGAATATATCCAATCACCAAGTTTGCCAACAAAAGAAGGTCCAAGACAAAGAAGATTTAACCAAATATCGAAATTCATCCATTCATTCAAAAAAAATCTCCTCCTCCAAAGAATTCGAAATTCTCACAAGAGCTAATGATCAATCCAAGTGATGATGCTAAAATGAATTCACATCACTTGTATTTATACACTTCTAATGAGTTTGATTTAGCTAATTAGGCCTACATTAGCCCCTAGAATAAAATAATGTGCAAAATACCTAACTTTTGGTGACAAGCCCCCCAAGCTAGCTCATAAACAAAAGAATAAGCCTCTCAAGAGGTTCAATGATCAATAGTACATGTCGTTCGATCTTCTAAGAGGCCTAATGAAGTCCATAGGTGCAAAAATGTAAAATAGGACTCTCGAAAGTAGTGGACAAGGGGTTGGTCCCTTGTTCTCCAGAGAATAAACCTGTGGTGCTCCCAATGGGTGTGGGGGCACACAAATGTCCTCATTGGTCTCCAAATAGATCGAAAATGCCTGTAGACCATTTGCAAGGGCTCAGATGATGGTATAAGTGGTTCCACATCATCATACAGGTCCTGGGTCATCTGCCAAGTGCATGATACAACTACAGGGTCGATTGGGCATGGTGAACCAGGTGCATCTTGCTCGTGAATAGATGAAACTCGAGCAATCTACGAACATCTTTGGGGATCCATTGAATGTTTTCCACTGCTGTGGAGGCCCATGGCTCTCTACACATGCCCTACATGTGCCAATGTAGCCCTTTGGAGAGTTAGGACCCTGTATAGGGAGACCAAACCCAAAATGGAGACCATTTGCAATCTTGCATAAGATCTAATGCATCTCCTTGCCTTCTAGTATAACCAGTCATTTAAAGAAATTGAGTCAAAGAGCATACAAACCATGGATAACAGGGGGGCACTTCATAATGGCATGCCCTTCCATAGTGGGCTTTGGTTAACCAAGTACCCTATTAGGTGGTTTCTACTTTTAAAGGGGATGATATGTTTAAGGTACATCCTTCAAATGGTGGTGACATGTGATAAAGTGATGGAACATAATAGGGTATGGAGGGGACAATCTTGGGTCAGATGCCAAGGTACAAGGGTAGCTATTAAGGGGAAGCCCACACTTGGGTATATAATGTATAGGAGGGAGCAATCATGGTACATGAGTTATCCTGACCTTGATTTTTCCACCCTTCTTCATATGCCTTTTTCCTTTTATGATTTTTCTTTGGTTAACTACTCGGGGCTCAAGGAGTAATAGCATGATGTGTAAAGTATAGCAGTGGATACCCCCTTTGAGGTGGGGTGGTTCATTTCCCACCAAGGGTTGGGACAATCACGGGTTCCTGAATGATAAAAGAGGCTCATCTAGGGCCTATAGAAACCACGGTGATGGTCATGAGAATGGGGTAGGGCTCATGCATTGGCTTTTGCTCACGTGCCAAATGTGTTTGTCTCGACCATCTTTTGCATTTTGTGGTACATTTTCCTGTTGAATGTGTTATGCTCTTGACCTGCAAGAAGATATTAGAATACCAAACATGTGAAGAAATATACCCAAAACACAGAACAATAAGAAATAACAAGAAGTATTTTATTATTCAAAAAGGAAAGCAATGTTCACTTGCCTCTTCAAGGGGGAAACCTCCAATAGAGCTAGGCTCAATTACAAAATAAGACACGATGCTCCTCGAGGGGAGTCTCTATCCTTTATATAGGATTCATACATGCAATACCATGGGTCAATACCATGGTTCTTATTAATATCATCTATCTAATACCATGGCCCATTTGCAACTAACTGTGGTCCCTTCTTTAAATGCGGGTCAACCACTTACAATTATTAATATGGGCTTTATTGACTCTTTACTTAACTATACTATGACTCGACCCTATTACATAAATAAGGGGGTTAGGATTGGACCCTAACATGCCCTTCCTCAAGGCTGAAGCTGCGGAAACTGCTGAAGGATAGTGGTTGGTTCCCAGGTTGCATCTTCTGGAGAGGTGTCTTTCCACATGGCGAGGACTTCCTTGATCGTGTGGCCGCGCAAGTGCTGTTTTTGCTTGTCAAGAACCTGTTCAGGTTGGAGCCAGATTGAACCTTCTTCATCTAATTCTGGTCCACTGGTTTGAATTCAGCAATGGTTCCCAATCACTTTCTTGAGGCATGAGACATGGAAGACTAGATGGATTTTTGCCGTGGGTGGCAAAGCTAGCTTCTAGGCTACTTCTCCGATGCGTTGAAGGACTTGATACGGTCCGTAGAATTTTGGAGATAATTTCTAGCAACCCTCGTCTTTGAGTGATGTTTGCTTATATGGTTGCAGCCTCAAAAATCCTTGATCCCCTTCTTGAAATTTGCATTCTGAATGATGTTGATCTGCCTATTGCTTCATGCGGTTTTGAGCTTGATGGAGATTCTCTCCGAGGTGGGCTAGCATGGTTGTGCGGTTCTGTAGGAGTTGATCCACGGCTTGTACCTTCGAGCCTCCTTGGATATAAGAAGTAGGTGAAGGAGGGAATTGACCATAATCTGCTTCATATGGAGTCATTTTGGTGGTGGCATGATAGTTAGTGTTATACCACCATTCGGCTAGAGGTAACCACTGTACCCATAGATGTTGCTTTTCTGAAGTGAAACACTTAAGGTAGGTCTCCAGACATTTGTTGACTGCTTTAGTTTGACCATTAGTTTGGTGATGATAGGAAGTACTGAGTTGTAGTTGGGTACCTTGTAGCCTGAAGAGTTCCTGCCAAAAGTTACTGGTGAAGATCGGGTCAAGATTAGACACAATGGAAGTGGGCATGCCATGCAATTTGAAGATCTAGTCCATGAAAGGTTGAGCCACCAAAGGCGGTGTAAAAGGGTGGGGTAGGGCACAAAAATGAGCATACTTAGAAAGTCTGTCCACAACCACCATGATGACTGACTTGTTGCCTGACTTCGGAAGACCTGTAATGAAGTCCATAGAAACCTCCGTCTAGATTGAGGCCGGGATGGGCAATGGCTGTAATGTGCCTGGGGATTTCACTGTTTCTCCTTTGTGGCACTGACATACGTCACACTCAGCCACAAAAGTAAGAATGTCCTTTTTCATGCCTGACCAAAAGAATGAACGTCAAGTGCACCTCATAGTCCTAGGGTTAGGATTTGCATCGACTAATTGAAAAAGCAAAGTATAATTTTTAATGCAATTTTTAGCCACCTTTTAGGGATGTCATTTAGGGTTTCATAATTGTTTTATGCATTTTCAACCATTGAAAAATTGTTGCAACCTTTTCCATATTTACCCATTGAATAGGCTCTGTTTACTTATTGTTTTTCACCATTTATAGGCTGCATTATAGTTGCTGTCATAAATTTTGCATATTGTGAATTGTATTATTTTAAGCCCCTATTTTATAGCAACAGTTGACAATTTAAAGGTAGCGTGTGTTTGGGATCTTATTGTGCCTCTCCAGGACTATTCAAAGCCCTCTAGATTTAGCCATAACTCCTTTGAAATTGCTATCTTGAATTATCTCTCATCTCACCAGAAGCCTTCCTTTATTGAATGTTGTCTTCGGGTATTTTGTTTAGAAGAACCCTTGGAGTGTATTTATCTCAAGAATTCCTGGATTATTTAAGCTCTGAGGTCTGTTGAGGAAGCCTCCCTCGTGGGGATAATATCCATCCATAGATAGCAGGGGAACAATTACTTAGGTGATAATGGTGGTTGATCCCATTGTTGCCCTTAACATAGAGTGCTTTGTGAGACTTTGCTCTAGGGTGTTAGATTTTGCAGTAACATGCCACAAGGAGTGGGTTGACCGTTGGCCCCTTTAACCATAACATGTAAGCCTGAAATATCATGGAAGAATGTAGTGCCCACAAAGATTTGAGTGCTTATCTCATCAAATAGCATCATGAGGTTATGATAGACACATCAAACCCTGGTGCACCCTCATCAAATGTGCTATGCCATCAATCATCATCCGTAAGTTTAAGACCATTTGAATCTTATGCTAAAATGATGAGATCCATATCCATTGAAAATATATCATCACCCCAGACTTGTGACCAAGCTCCTCCAATGCTCTAGAAGAATTCACAATTCACAATGCATGTCACAACACCATAGGTAGTATCACAATGCCCTAAGTGATGATGTAATGCATTGGACAAAACTTGTTGTGATTCCCAAGGCATATAACTTTCTCAAAATTGGCAATATGTGTTGTGAAGCCAACCATGTGAAAAGTGAAGTGCTTCTCAAAGATAAGTGCCCATACCACACCAAATTAGCCTTCAAAACTATAGGTCACTCCCTTAAAACATCAAGTAGTGTGCATGAAATCCACATGGCATGAGGGGGAGCATTGTTGGGAAGTAGTGGTCTATTGCATTAAACATCACTAGAAGAGTGAAATAGACATGTCAAGTGTCAAAACACTCCTCCATAAGAGTCATATCTCATCAATCCATGCAAATATCATGAAGCAATGAGCTAGCACCATCATCAAGCGAGGTGATCCAAAGGCTTGAAGATAACCAATCATATAATAATACTGAGGTGCATGTCATCGTCATCCATGCCAATATGAGGGGTAGCATGTGTGATCTTCATCACACATATAGATGGTATCATGGCTATGAGGGGTAGCACGTGTCATCTTCATTACACATATGGATGGTATCATGGGTGACATATAGGCCTGACATCCATATTTGTGATGAAGATCACACTTGTAGAATGTTAATTGTCATGTGCAATGTAAGGGGTAACAAGGGGAAAACCAGTTCAATAAGACAGTATACCTGAGCAGTAGATATCTCCTTATCATAATGTCTTAGTTGTCACCGCCCAACAAGTTAGTTTCATAGTTTCACACAAACTCAACATTCAAGAAAATAATCCTATCAGACTACGCAGAACAAGTTTGTTGTTTTGTCTGGAATCTTTTTATCACATTCTTCTATTGTTATAGAAAATTCATAAATGATTAAACCTACAGTTTTTATGTGCATTGAGTCAGTCGACAAATTTCAGATTTTGGATCTGTGTGTACACATTTTGTTTGTATTGAAACTGACTAATAATGTTTACATAAATTTGAAATTGAATTAAATATAGATCTATCATTGATGAACTTTAATTTGTCAATTATTTTAATATCTGTGTGAGTGCCTTTTCCCATGCAAAAAAAATGTCGATTATATTTTACTGTAATTTTCAGGGTTGCTGTATGTCACTTGACTAGTATGTTCTCTGTATATCACTTGACTAGAATTTTTATTGATTTTTTAATGAGGTAGAACATACACATACTCCATTTGTGTTTCTTTCTAGCTGGGCATGTTGCACAGCTATTTACATTTATCCCCTTGTTTGAATTTAATTTTAAAATCATGTTGCTATTTTAGTGTGTTTTTTGTGATTGGTAATTTTCATGAACCACTTTTGTGCATTGGGTCATATAATACCAGTTTATTTACAATGTCGGCATATAATTTGGCCAGTCTGTACTTTTTTCTGTATATTGCAGGTGGCTTAAAGAGGAGAAGAAAGTAAATATATTTGTTGAGAGTCGGGTGAAGGAAGAACTTCTTGAAGAAAGTCAATATTTCAATTTTGTGCAAACTTGGGAAAAAGGTTGGAACTTCTTGTGAAGTTTGCTTGATTTCATTTTCATTGTGATCGATAAATTCTTTTACAAGCTCTGACTTCCTGCTCCCTGAAGCCTACCTGTGACAGTACTCATAAACACTCTCTACAAATTTATATATAGAATACTAGAACACAAAATTACTTTCAAAGATACCCTAAACTAAGCCCTTACAACTTAAAAGAGCCAGCATTTGAGGGCTTAAATATGTTTAGTGACTGAAACCCACTAACAGGCATTAAAAATGAAAGCTTCATTAGAGAGCTTGTTGAAAAATGTAACTAGTGTCGGTCTTCCTAATTGTATGTATTTATCAAAAAGAAAGAAAATAAAATTTATTTATAGAAGAAAATTATTTATTAGCATGGCTTTCATGCTTTATTTATTTTATTTCTAGGTCAAAGCCTCCATTGTAGGCCTCTATGGTTTGTGTCAAGAGTCCTTGTCCATGTCATCATGTAATAGACCCTTCTTGGGCTTTGTATATCAGCAAAGAAAATTTATTTTGATGTAAATTACTTCAAATAGGCCTCCTCGACCAAGTCGGCCTCATTAAGGATAAGTCGGCTTCAAAAGGAGCCAAAAACCACTAAATATTGGCAGCTACTTGACCTCATTTGAATCATCCAATCAAGCAATTCGATCTGCAATTGAAGGACGAAGAACAAGAAGTGTGAAGCTGTAACAGAATGTGCGAAGGTTGAACAGGAAGTGTGAAGCTATAATAGGAAGTGTGAAGGTTGAACATGAAGTGTGAAGGTTGAACAGGAAGTGCAAAGTTGTAACAAGAAGTGCAAAAGTTGAACATGAAGTGCGAAGCTGTCATAGGAAATGCGAAAGTTGAACAGAAAGTGTGAAGCTATCATCGAAAGGAGCTAGACGGCCGAAATTCTTAGTTGTAGCCGGGTTGAAGCTGGTTGACTAGAAGCGACTATTGAAGTTTGGCTAATCATTTTGGAAGGCTGATTTGGTGGAGTGAGGGAAGTCTTTTGGCCTGGTCTAAGGTCTTGGATAGTCTCAATTTGATTTGAATCTACTAGTGGAAGAGTTTGACTGAGTTTTCCCCTTTATAGGGGTTTTAGCCTTGGTTGAGTGCCTATATTTGGTGTCATTGATCTTCATGTTTTGATTTGATAATTGCTTGATGAAAAGAAGATAAAAGAAGAACACAAAGAAATTTAAGAATATCACAAGTAATTATCAACATAAGAAAATCTTTCTGTCTTTTTGATTTTCAACATGGTATCAGAGCTAAGTAAAAGAAGGAAAACGCTAGCTTGAAGATCTATTGAAGGAAGGGTCAAGAAGAAGATCATAAGGAAAATGACCATATAAGAAAAGGAAAGCATATCATCTACATCAAATAAGACATTGAAAATTCTATGGCAACTTCAATGAAGTCAGAAAACAAGCTAGAAGGAGCCTCTAACTATAGAGCATGGAAGAAGAGGATAGATCTCATCCTTGCAAAACATAAAGTATTGGATTTTGTTCAAGGAAAAGTTAAGGAACCCGCAGATGATGCAAGAAAGGAAAAATACAAGGAAACATATATCTTGGCTATGAATCTAATTGTATATGGAGTAAAGGACAACCTAATCCCATATATATCCAATATAGACACTGCAAAAGGAATGTATGAGGCTCTCTGTGATGTTTCTTTTTCTGGTGTTCCTTATGGCATGGCTAGGATGGACTTTCAGAGTTGGTGGCAGACAGGTCGCAGGTGCAGGTTAGCTTCCTTAGCGGGCCCAAGGGATTTTTGAGGGGTTTTGAGGAGTTTTTAGGAGGTCCAATGGCATTCACTTGGTATATTCCATTATCTGCAGAGTTTGCTTTTCGTTCCGTTGCATTCCGGCAACTTTAAATCAAACAAAGTTATTAATGGGTCTGACTCAATTAATTACGCTTAAGGTAGCATTTCAGGGGGAATACTTGGTAGAACACCTTAGTGTAATAGCTCGTTGGAACCAAAACATAAAGATCTACAAAATGGGATGGTTAGAAGTGATTTTCAATGACTTGAGGAGGCATGGTGGTCAATCTACCCTTTTCCCACATTAAAAAGAATATTTTAATTGAAATAGAAGAGGGAAAAATGCTCCATGATTAAAATAATAATGGGAGGTTCTAGAGGGGTCCATTAGATTTATAAAAGAGGAGGAAGCCATTAGAGGACATCTTATATTATCGCTATTTTCTATTGATGAGGTTTGGAGAACCTAGTTCCCAACTTCTAAGCCCCAGTACAAAAACCCTCGGGTATGCTAGAGGGTGTTGGATGGAAACCCAACGCTCTTGAGGAGATTTCACTCATAAATCTCACAGTGCTTCATTGGAGTTTTGAGGAGAGTAGTGTAGCAGTAGCAAGTTTGCAGCGATGTTCTCGCTGGACCGTCTACATCATTGCCAGGGTTATTCATCATCTGGGTCAAAGATCCTTTTTTGGGTTTGCTCTGCTTGCTTGGCAAGCTCAAGTTCTACTATTCCTCACACTGATTTTCTATTCCTAATGGATTAGTAAAGTGACTCGGTAATTTTTATGGGCATCTATTTGTGTATCAATTTGCTGGCTATGTGTTTATTTACTATTATTTTGCTGTTCGAGTTCATTTTTGGTATCTACTGTTAAATTTTCCACTAGGGATATTACAATGGTATTAGAGTTAGTCTTCCTGCGAGCATGAGGGTTTTATTACAAATCAACTTTCAAGGAAGATCGAGGGTTTATTATCTTTATTGGATCAGGGGAGATTGTGTGTGAAAAGTTTGACAAAATACTTGACAAATTGTTATTACATGAACAAATTGTCAAGTTTGACAAAATGCCCGACAAATTGTTATTACATGAACAAATTGTATGGTGATTATTAATTATTCAACAAATTAACCCATTGGGACCACAATCTCATTTCAAATTTTTCTTTGGCCAAAGTTAGCGAAGTTTATGATTTTAAAGGGCGGTCAAATATTGTTTTTAAAGAGGCAGAGTTCAAAACCAAAAAAAAAATCAAAAGCCCACTTATACTTTTCTCCCCAAGTCGAAATTAATTATGTTGAGCTAGCTAATTTGGAGAACGTAGAGTACGAGGAGAACATGCAATTTATTGAGGCGCTTTTACGTGGAGTCCGAATACCCGCAAAAGGGCCGAAATTTTACCAGGTTGCCAAAGGAGAAGACAATTAGTTTTTTCAGAGGATTTCTTTCTGCCCCATTCGCACAACCTAACAGTGAATTTGGAGAAATTATTGTGTTTGAAGAAACCGAGATATTTTGTGCCATATATTCGTGGAGGCCAAGACTAATTCTTCCCAGCCGAGAGTTTATGATTATTGAAGTTCGAATTATTATCACAAAATTTCAAAATTATTTGGAGGAAAACGAGTTTATTTGTTGAACTCTTTCCAGGTCGAGACTAAGCACATGTTACTGAAACTGACATCCTTTAAATTCAAAAGAACGAGTTGCTAGTTTTATGGTGGAGGCCGAGAGCCATTCTATTGCAGAACAAGAGCCTGGTAGCCAACCAGTAGTTTCCAAGGTCGAGTTTTAAGTCAGAAGTTTGAGAAAGGCCGAATCTCATTCCTTGGTACGTCAAATAGATCTATTTTGAAGGCCGAGCTGGGCCAAATATATCTTCATTAGTGGGACGATTAATTTCGTGGGAATCAATTGCTGACTCGAGCAAATTAAATCACCGTGGTGAGGGTCTCTGTGCAGTGGACGAATTGGGGTAATTGGTGGTGGTGGGGGGACAAAAGCTCTGACAGGCTGATGTTTGAGTGGAAAACGATCTGGCTGAAACCAAAACTGTAGAAGGATAGAGGGACAACCGTTGAACTGTGCCACCATGGCTATCTGACGTGGCCACGATTTGTCGTGTGCTGAGTGTTCGACCCGAGATTGGCTCGTGGAAAGGCTGACGTAAAAAATAAAAAATAAAATTACACCATTAGATTGTCCAGAACCAAGTTTGCTAAGGAAGCGGGATCGTTGTATCATCCTGGAGATCGAAATCTAATTGTTGATCCATATATGAAACTGCAATATGATTGTGCGCAGATGCTGCACACCTGCGCGTTATCGTGATGTTGATATATGTATCAGAACCAAAAATGCTATGCACGATCTATAGAGTATAACACCAGTAGCAGAATTTGACGGGACGAATGATTTAGTCAACAGTGCGAAATCAAGAAAATGGTGTATAGAAAGGTTGATGTGACCAATGCAATGTATCAAGCATGGAGCGGTTTGAATTAGCAGCCGGCATGTAACCATTGTGACAGATTCCTGTTTAGTGCGATGGTCAGGGAACAATATGCAGAATTTGCAGACGGAGGAGGCGAGTTGGTCATGAAGCATTTCCAGATTAGTCTAATCAAATTGAGTGTTGAAGCCAAGCCAGCATTGTTCAGGATGGGCCCAGCGGTATCCTAGAAGTCCGAGTTTGCTGGAAGAGTGAAAGGCTAATCCTCTGTAAGTCAAATTGGGGGTTCAAAATTGCAGAAATCAAGAGCTGATCATTCTAGGAGTTTAATACTAGCAGAGGCTCAGTTTGTGCATTTTCAGGACAGACTTTAGTGCTGGACATTTCTGAGCAACATTTATCAGGTTCTTCTTTCTGTAACAACCTTCATTTATATCACTGTGTTGTATATCTGAAGCATTCTCATGGCTGCTTGTTTAGTTCTGAATGTATCATTTGTTTACCATTAATTCAAGATGTTGTAAAGCTGAACGTGAGAGTCATACTTAAAAGGCTATGTAATTGTTGAGAGGGTTTGGTATCAAAAATTATATCTTTGCTGAGGAGCTATGATTGTAAGCTGAGACTGCTATTAGAAGTCATCCTCTGCTTGATCTGCTGTGTATTGAGTCAAATATTGCCTTTTTTAATGGTCTTATTGAAGAGTCAACCTATCATCATTGTATGACCTTGCTGCTAAATTGTGAGACAACAGAGACAAATTTGCACCTACAGCAGTTAGCCAACAAACTGCTTGAAGAAGTCCTCACTGAAACCCAAATTAAAAACTCAGGAAATTCACCATATCAGAATTTATATTTGTGCATATTTTCGTAGGATATTTACAGGTAGAATGGGTATTGAAAAGACGCTGGAAGACCTAAAAAATGCCCGTAATAACTTAAGATGGGAGCAACAACACTTTAAGACATTACTTGGTTCTTCTTTGCACCAAAAGATAAAGCAAAATTGCAGACCATTTCCAGAAAGGTCCATAATATGCTAAGGCAGAAGCAACCAAGGGATTTACAGAAGGAAAAAGAACTAGGAAATTAGCGTTATGCACTTGGGACAGTCTTAAAGACTGGAAGATTAGAAAATGACTTTCTCACATTAGAAAAACTGGAATCTTGTCTTTCCAAGGTGGAACAATGTGATTGTAGTTTAAATTGGGATCTGGAGCCAACTATGCTTACATTGGTACAAACTAGATGCTTGGAGCATCCAAGTGAGAGAGTCAAGCTTATAATTGCTTCTTGTTTCAGTGATATTTTGAGGATAGTAGCACCCTTTCCTCCCTACAATGATGACATCGTGAAGAGGGTCTTTCAATTAATTGTAGAGTGCTATTCAAGGCTGCATGACACCCAGGGCTCCAACTTTGATAGAAGGCGTGTGATCGTAGACACTATGGCCAAAATCAGATTCTATGTAGTCATGCTTGATCTAGCGTAGGATGACCCGATCCTTCAGATGTGCCAATTTTTCTTCACCAACATCAGAGAACAACATCCAGAGGAGGTAAAAGCCAACATGCAAGATATCTTATCTTCATTACTAATTGAGGGAGACATCATTTGCAAACAACTGCAGACAAAATTGTTAGCCATTTGAAGACACATGTTGTCTCACCCGCTGCCTATGAGCTAGCCAAAAGGGTAGTTGAGCAAAACATGAGGTTCTTCATAAGGCGGCTAACCCAGGAGGAGTTTGCAGAGGATTTGTGGTGACTAGCCATGCAACAAGAATGAGCTGAGGAAAAAAGGTCTTTGCTTCAGCAAGAAGCCTTGGGGACCTAACCACTAATGCATGGGTGACACCAAGGGGGCGGCAGGGGTGAGATCAGGAGGAGATTCCTTCTGACTTTCAGGGTGAGGATTCTTCTTCTATAGTTGAGTCCTTGGACACCTTTGAGGAGCATGAGCAATCAGGGGAGGTTGTTAACTGCATCTCAGCGATGCAACCATATTTGGTAGAGGAGATTGATGAGTAGTAGCTCATTCAGCATGAGCAACACATAATGGAGCACAGTGCGCATGATGGGCCATCTTTAGAGAGGCAGCTGGTGGCTCATGCTGAGCCCATGATGCAGGAGGATGAGCAGACATCCTTGGGGCCAGCCATTGATGGGGAGCAAGCAGATGTACAAGCAACCACCGGGGAGGTAACATTTGTAGATATCGGTCATTAGGAAGCATTGGGACTTGACAGGACAATTTTGCAAGTGACGAGTGGACCGGTGGAGCATGAACTTTCCATTCAGATAAGGGAGGCTCTTTTGGAGATAGTGGTGCATCCATCTTTGGGTCTACCCATTGACGAGGTGCAGGTAGATGCAGTGGTAGCTAGAAAGATTGCAGTATTTCCAGGCAGCAGCCCTCTCCAGGAGTACATAGACAGGGCATGCAATGCAGTTTGGCCATTTGTACCCATTACAAGGAGAGAGGTAGGGTTTTCTTGACGGGTATTGTTGATTTCGACAACTTTCAAAAAACAGAGTTATTAATGGGCCTAACTCAATTAACTACGCTTAAGGTGGCATTTTGGGAGGAATACTTGGTAGAACACCTTAGTGTAATAGCTCGTTGGAACTGGAACAAGAAGATCTACATCATGGGAAGGTTAGAAGTGATTTTCAATGATTAGAGGAGGCATGGTGGCCAATTTACCCTTTTCCCACATTAAAAAAAACATTTTAATTGAAATAAAAGAGGGAAAAGTGCCCCATGATTAAAATAATAATAGGAGGTTCTAGAGGGGTCCATCAAATTTATAAAAGTGGAGGAGGAGGCCATTAGAGGACATCTTGGATTATTGCTATTTTCTATTGATGAGGTTTGGAGAACCTAGTTCCCAACTTCTAAGCCCTAGGACAGAAACCCTCGGGCGTGCTAGTGGGTTTTGGATGGAAACCCAACGCACTTGAGGAGATTTCACTTAGAAATTGCACAGTGCTTCATTGGAGTTTTGAGGACAACAGTTTTGCAGTAGCAGGTTTGTAGCAGTCTTCTCACTGGGCCGTCTACATCATTGCCAGTGTCATTCATCATCTAGGTGAGAGATCCTTTTCTAGTTTTGCTTTGCTTGCTTGGGAAGCTCAGGTTCCACTATTCCTCATGCTGATGTACTCTTTCCAGTTGATTAATAAAGTGACTCATTGATTTTTATGGGCATCTATCTGCGTATCAATTTGTTGGTTGCATGTTTATTTGCTATTATTTTGCTATTCATGTTCATTTCTAGTATCTACTGTTAAATTTTCCATTGGGGATATTACACTCTCTCCAAACTATTCACCATCAAGAACATTGGACAAGTAGCCATTCTTAAGAATGAACTAAGGACAATAAAGATGACAAAAGATTACACTATATCCTCTTATTTTGTAAGGATCTCTCGAATAAGAGATGAACTCCAAGCCATTGATGAAGTCATACTAGATAAAGAACGTGTAATTGCTACACTTCTAGGTCTACCAAAATCTTGGTGTGCCTTTGCATGAGGTATTAGCAGTTGGAAAGAAACATGATCCTTTGAAGAATTGTGGAATGCATGCAGTCAAGAACAAGCCTGCATCTCATTAGCAAGTAATAAGATGGAAGAAGATGAGGACAACACTTCAAATGCTTTCTCTGCTCATCACAAGAAGGGAGGATTGAAAAAGTTTAAGGGACCAGAGAAGAAGATTGACCTATCCAAAGTAGAATGCTTTCATTGTCATAAGATGGGACATTTCAAGAATCAATGTCCTGATAATCCTAAAAGTAAGAAAAGAGAGAGAGAACGTGCTATAGTTGTAGATGAAGCTCCACCTAAGAAGAACAAGGATGAGGAATCCGAAGTCAAAGACATACTATTGAGTCTTTTAGGGATACTATCCCTTGCATATCCTTCTCCTTATAACATAGATTACTGTTTTAGGTTTTTGTAATGTTTTATTTTATATTTTGATTTCTAGAATGTTTTGAGTTGTTTTGATAAGGTATAGGCATCTCTCATAAAGATTGAATTGATGAAAGGATTAAGAGGGAGCCTCCACCATTTCACTAAAGATCAATACCTTATTCTTTGTTTCCTCTTTCATGTTTGATTTCCTCCATACATGTAGATTTGTTTGTATACATACTTATAATCCTTTCTTTGTATTCTCCTTGGTAGGAAACCTTGCAGGAATACACAATCATTGTGGAGGAAACTTCAAGGGAAGACTTGTATCATGATAGTAAGCTTATTAAAGAAACTCTACAAAGTTTGTTAAAGAACAACTCAAGGTATGTTTGATTTGATTTGTTGCAGATCTTCTTCACATAGGAAGGTATGATTATTCTTCATTTGAAATTTGCTTTATGTCTAGGGTTTGCCATAGAATCTTTAAGATTATATATTGTGAGGGTGATTAATCTCTAGATTGAATCTACCCTTATACTATCTCTTGCTATTTACTCATTTTGATGAAACCCTAACCTCTAGGGTTCACTGTAAAACCCTAGCCTTTTGATGCTAAGGGTATGTGGGATGTTAATAATAAAACCCTAGTCTATTTAGGGCTTGTTGATAAAGTTTAGAACACACATTGAAATTCAACTTTCTTGATGTTTAGGGTTTTGGTAATGGTAAAACCCTAGCCTTTTAAAGTTTGTTGTTGATGTCTAGGTTGTATGATGAAACCCTAGATTTTTAGGGTTTAGTCAATTAGGGTTTATGGCAAAACCCTTGTAATAATCAAAGTAAGGTCCTATGAATGAAACCCTAGGTACATGTGCTTTCATATGATTGTAACCCTAGCTTGGTCAAAATTTGTTGAATATCTAACATTGAAGTTTTTATGTTTGTTTCTAGGGTTTACAACAAAAACCCTAGTAGAGATTGATATGAGATTCTAGGGCATGATGATGAAATCCCTAGAAGTATAATTCTTTTGCTATGATTAGAATGCCAACTTGATTATTGATGTCTATGATTTAGTTTTGATAAAGAAATCTAGGGTTTGTGACAAAACCCTAGCAAATGTTGTTGCAAGTTGTCTGAATGTAAACCTTGTTTATTATATACCTAATTAGGTTTAGGCTTTGCATATCTAAAGTTTGTTTTCTTGTTCAAAGTTTTTGGATGCTCCCATTGTAATGACCCGCTAACCCTATTTTGGTAAAATTAACTTCATGCTCTTGTATATTTGTGCTTGGTTATACTTGTTGAAAAATTGCAGGTATACGGTCTTCAAGATGTTGAAGATGATTGCCTACCTCATATTTATTGATAACTTGATCATGATGTTGAGCATGATGAAAAGAGGGAGCTGTGAGAATCTTGAAAATAACCTTGTTGCCAAGTGAAGATAGAAGGAATGATGTTCTAGAAGGTTGAAATTCTCTGATGATGTGAGAGAAAGACCTTGTATAACTGAAAGAATAAAGTTGTTGATCTCCCTAAGTTGACAAGGAGCTTGATAAAGAAAGTGTATATCCTCCATAATTGAGAAAGAGGACATGATCTTGGAAATATGAAGAATATCGATCAGGCAAGAATAAGATCAAAAAATAGCTTAAGCACTATGGATGGTTGTACATGTTCAATGAAGTTATAAACAAGATGTAGATGTTCTAGAAGAAGTGCTAAGGCTGATTTTGGTGTTGTTGAAGAAGTTAAAGAAGAAAGCTTTCGATGAGATGTGTTTGGATAATAATGATGATGATCTAAACAACATCAGAATGATTGAAGACCCTGAAGGTTTGTGTAAAATGTTGATTTTGGGTAGCATCGGACGTGCTCTAGCCATGAAATTTGGTGGAGAGGCTAAGGCGCACGAGATCTCCAAGACCCAATAACTGTTTGGAGAAATTCCACCTGGATGAAGAGATATTAAAATAATTAATATTTTTAATGGGTTCCTAAGTCTAAACATAGGAAAATAAAAATATTAATGTATATTAATATGAAATGGGTGAGAAAGTTCTAAGTAACGAGGATCAAGCCAGTTCTAATCTTAACCGTTGATTAGGGACTTAATCTCGACCGTTGATTCATCAACAGGAAAAGTATAAGAGGTGGCTTGAGGTTCAATGGGAGATACACCAAGAGAGATCAAGAATTCAATTTTTCGGGGCAGGGTTTGTCGAGGAAATCGAGTTAGTGATCAGGGTTGCATCGATGGGCAGTTCAGCAAGGGATTTTCATCCGAGGCTGAAGAATACATAGCAGAGAGGCAGTGCAGTGCCAAGAGAGACAACATAGGCCCTAGAGGGGTTGATGCAGAGGTCGTAGAGATGATGCAGAGGACGCAGAAGGCTGACGCAGACACTGTAGAGGCTGATGCTAGGCCTCAAAGGCAGCGTTGGGGAGATTTTGTGGGGCAGACTGAGAGCAGATCAATAGATTCTGAGTCGGGATAGGGTGACGTAGCTCCTGAAGGAGTGACACAGTTCTAGAGCAGTGCTTGGAGCAGCTTTCACTGTCCAGCATAAGGAACAACCGGAGTCGATGTGGGTTTTGATCATCTGGTTGCTGATTTGCCGGAATATCTGTCTCCAGATAGAGGTACTACTGCCAAGGGTATTCTCTGCTGGGTGAGCCATTTTTGGCACCCTAGTTGTATTCACGAAATCTGCTTAATAATACAAACCCTCTATATGCTGCATTGATTTTCCCGAATTGGGTTTTTCCAGGGACGATTGTCCAAAAATAGCGGTGTCCCTTGTGTGATTGTCTCAGTTTTTTTTCAGTGCATGATCTGTATATTTGTGAAGGCTGCAATAGTGTTTACTTCGATGTTTATACAATTAAATAACTTGTTAATGTAAAGAACAAGTAGGAGATTGTAAACCAGTAATTGCAGTAGGGGTTTCTAATGTGTTAGATTTAGGAATTTTCACACTAAACATATATGAAAGTTTATTACTAATTGGGGTTTTCATTGTGCAGGATTTCTCCATAAGAAGGTTAAACATTTTGGAAGCATGCTTGGAATTGTGGATATATTTGATTTAGTTTATAGGGAGAGATGAAGCATCTTGGGGCAACAAGATGCTTGGGAGGACATTTGGCCGACCTGTGATGATGTCTAGATCACAAAGTAGGGAGGGTATTGTTTGTCTTGTGGAGCTCCGACCTTGGATATGATACCTAGATCCTTGGGTTGGTGTTAGAGCTGAAGCTTGATGGTACCTATAGTGGCTAAAGCTTGGAACACACCTTAGTCCCAACTAGTTAGATTCCTTGGTTAAGTATCTAATCTGTAGCACTGTGTATGCTGTGACTCTTTGTAGAACATATCATTTTGAGTTCATCCATGTACCTATGTATATATGTAATTATGAATACTTCCCTAGTTAAGAGGGAGTGTTGAAGAATGTAACTACTTTTAGTCTTCCTAATTGTATGTATAAATCAGAAAGAAAGAAAAGAAAATCTATTTATAGAAGAAAATTATTTATTAGCATGGCTTTCATGCTTTAGTTGTTTTATTCTAGGTCAAAGCCTCCATTGTATGCCTCTATGGTTTGTGTCAAGAGTCCTTGTCCACGTCATCATGTAATAGACCCTTCTTAGGCTTTGTATATCAAGAAAGAAAAAATATTTTGATGTAAATTAAGTCAAATAGGCCTCCTCCACCAAGTCGGCCTTATTAAGGACAAGTCGGCCTCAAAAGGAGCCAAAAACCACTATATATTGGTAGCCACTTGACCTCATTTGAATCACCCAATCAAGCAATTCGATTTGCAATTGGAGGAGGAAGAACAGGAAGTGTGAAGGTTGAATAGGAAGTGCGAAGGTTGAATAGGAAGTATGAAGCTGTAATAGGAAGTGCAGAGGTTGAACAGGAAGTGCAAAGCTGTAACAAGAAGTGCGAAGGTTGAACAAGAAGTGCGAAGGTTGAACAGGATGTGCGAAGCTGTAGCAAGATGTGCGAAGGTTGAACAGGAAGTGCGAAACTATCATAGGAAGTGCGAAGCTATAATAGGAAGTGCTAAAGTTGAACAGGAAGTGCAACGCTGTCATTGAAAGAAGCTAGAGGGCCGAAATTCTGAGTTGTAGCTGGGTTGAGGCTTGTTGACTAGAAGTGACTGCTGAAGTTGGTTAATCATTTTGCAAGGTTGACTTGGTGGAGTGAAGGAAGTCTTTTGGTCTGGTCTAAGGTCTTGGATAGTCTCAATTTGATTTGAATCTACTAGTGGAAGAGTTTGACTGGGTTTTCCCCTTCATATGGGTTTTAGCCCTGGCTAAGTGCCTATATCTGGTGTCCTTGATTTTCATGTTTTGATTTGATAATTGCTTGATGAAAAGAAGATGAAAGAAGAACACGAAGAAATTTAAGAATATTCCAAGTAATTATCAACATAAGAAAATCTTTCTTCCTTTCTAACAGAGCTAACATTTTTCCTTATCAACATCTCAACAAAGTAGTTAGTAACTGTTGAGTGAAAACAATCATATTGGAACTTATCATCACAATCAGCTATCCATAGAAATCAGCCCACAAACAGTGCCAAATGAGCTCCAAGCTCACTTTGAATCAACTCTCTTTGTCAGAGCTCCAAAATCTCCAAATGCTTTTCAATGATTTTTGAAGAGTGTTTTATGGTGGCCAATTTTTTCTGGTGAGAAAATTATTATGCAGAAATTTCAGAATATAATATATATATATATTTTTAAAGCATATACAATTCCTATTATACTCACTAAATACCATATACTTAGTTCAATTACTTCCAAGGCACACTGTTTTCTATTGAACCATTGGTGTACAGCACTAAGAGCCAACTTAGACAATGTACCCCTTAAGATGAATCATCTGTCATAATAGTTGATCAATCTCATTACCAGCACGTTTCCTAGGCATTGTATTGTTTCTTATATGTAAAAATCATTGTTGCAAATATCTCTGATTGCTCTTGATATTTCTAATTTCTCCCAAGTTTTTCAGGTGGCCTATTTGTCTGATATTTTTACTTATTCTTGCTGCTATTTTCCCATTGTTGCCACTCAGATTCTCACTTGGCACAAAAGTCACTAAGCACAAGTGATGCGAATCCAATGGCAACTTAAGCAAAGCCACCGTTGTTACTTAAGTGGCTTTACTTTTCGCTCTTCAAACTAAAGGAATTCGTAGCCTAGGGGGCTTCCCTATGCTCAACTAAGCCTAATCATTGTAGACACAGGGGGAGGTATGAAGCTTAGTTATCTGATTTAGTATTACGTGATTAATCAACTAAGTCCAAAACTTAATCAGATGTGAATTTGCGTTACTTCATATGAATGAAATGTGGCTAAAGCATGCAAATTGATTTTAAAATTTAGACTGAAGCCTAAGAACTGGAAATTAGATGTGAACCAATAGCACAAAATGCTTTCACAACAATGATGAAATTACTATTGTGCTAACAAATTGATTAATGCTTAAGTTTCTAATGCTCAACCCTCAATGAAAAATGTGAATCATTTATATATGACACCAAGATGTGAAGGAGCTCAAATTAATGCAATTCTTAAACGCAAATTGCTGGAAATTCAAAGGGCCATCTAACAAATCAAGTGCTTTGTTTATGCTAGCCGATTTGTTGTGTTTATGCTAGCCAATTTGTTGAATTGCAATTATGTCCTAGACGAAGTTTTACGACAAGAAGCTTGCCACTAAGAATGATTTATAATGTCCAGAAGTGCAAATCAGAATTGGGTTTTCCTTGTTTAGATGTTTGAATCAATGCTAATACCATTAGATTGTTCACCATGAAAATGAGTTAGCACATGTCCTAGCTGCAACAACAATTTCCAGATTTGATTAAATTTATTACGTGATCCCAATGAACATATCCTTAGAGCAAACACTCACTTGTCCATTTGAAACAATGCACTGTCATGAAATAAGAATCATAAACTGTTTAGAAAATCTACCATACGGTTCCTGTTCCAACAATTAGCAAATTATTTTATGTAATGTGAATGAAGTATGGGAGCTGCCCTTATATACCAAGTACTCAAAATTAAGAGCACATTTTTCCAATCGATTTGCATCTCAATCATGTAGATTTCAGTTTGAGTGAATTTGTATGAATTCCAGATCTATATTAGTCCATTGAATGCCCTTTATTAGAAATAAGTAACATTCGTAAACCAAGAAAGATGGATTGGAGTGAAATAAGACTCCTCAACACATTCATTTACCCTGAGAAAGTTGTGAAGCTTTGTTAGATATGTTTTGAGAAGTTAATGAGTTTAAGTGTAAATGTAGAATATTACCTCCCAAAAAATATACCAGTAGATTTGTTAAGGAGATAGTGAGCAAAATACAAGAAAACTTTACCCTTCAAGTTACTAGGTTTGACTCATCAATCTATCCTTCGTAGACTTCAAATTTGATTTTTTAAAATACCGCTATTTGGAAATTATACCAGCAAAATAAAGAGCATTATTGAAGCAAATTGCCCAAGATTTAGGCCAGAAAAACTATGAATTTGCTTAAAATCACAAGTTGGCCCTCAAAATAGATAATTAAATGCAAAAACAACTTGTTAGCAATTCTGATCTAAAGATATCTATGCTAAAAAAATATTCAGATATGCAAATGAACAGAAATTGAAAAAGGAATTTTAAAATTTTTGGGTTGGGAAGAGGATGATCAGTGCCTAACTCCACTTTGAGTTGATTAAACCTTGATCTTAATGAGGGCTTGCTCTTTGTGAATATTAGGGATTTGTAAGAAATCAAATTCATGTGCACTACAAAGTCCCAATTTAGACACTAGAACTTGCAATTCTATGGAGAAAAGAGTATTTAAAGATCTATTTTGAGAACAACACAAAGGTGGCCTCTACTTTCAAATTGACTACAAAGACAAAAAATCTATGATGTCTAATGTCTATTGTATCAACTTTGAAGTAAATGACTCAAAGGAAAAATGTAACAAGGAAAATACTGACCACCTTGATCCCCTCTGATGTACCATATGTGCTCCCTTTGGCCTTGTGTTGTCTTTGTCATCCACAACTCTACAAGAAATAATATCCAATGGTGCAGCTAGGACAAGGACTCCTCAAGAAAATCCAAGGAAAAGTCACACAAACAGAACAAGTGAATAGACAAGCTTTATTTCCAATGATTTCCAACAACAATACGAGTAAGAGGCTCTTATGTATAAATGAAAAGCTCAACAACCTCAAAATTAAATAATACTAAATGTCTAAACAACTATCTTAAAAATAGTAAATCCTCTAAGTAACTAGAGAGGATAAGGTCCACAATAATAAGAAATGGTGGGCTAGACACCACATGTACAACAAAATAAGATAGACATCTCAACCAAATGGGTCCTCCTCAAAATAACAAGTAGATATGGTCAAATCACAACTAATTTCCTCCTTGGGGAGGTCAAACCAATTATCATCTAACAAAACCTCCTCAAGATAATCATAGAAACCCACATGTGTGGATCATGGCTCAAGAGATGAGGTATGCCTTCTCAAAATGCTCCAACATATCAATCCACATGTGAGAGAAATGTGCTCAATATATGAGGCGGGACCCTAAGAAATGCTCCAACTAATTCATGCATGTGCCAATAAATGAGGGTGCTCTATAAAAGGTTTAATGTAATCACCTCAACCAAACCAACTAACCTACATGTGCGAAGTAATGTGCTAGGGAAGTGGGTGCTCTCCCTCAAGATGCTCCATGTCTCCACAAAAGGTGGTCTAGGAGGCACATGCGGCTGAATGATGATGTGGAAACTCTTTCATAGTGTTCAATGAAGATGTTACAATTCCCAGGGTAGGTACGCAGATCCCAAAGTAGTGTCATGGATCCTAGTACAAGTATGCAAATATTGAGGCAAGTACATAGTAATCAAATCTCAATGTAAGGCAACCACCTATAGTGATGAGTCATGTCTTGATATACGTGCCATTAGGTGGTAAACATTAGGTGACATCTCGTAACTTTCAATAGCTCATTTAATTTCTATACATTTGCTAAGTTCAACCATAGTGGGCACAATATTGACCTCTATTAGATGTGACAATCCCTGAGACCAAGAGGCATTTCCTAGGACACTAAGTTAGGAGTATGTGATGTTAATGATCAGGTGATCAATTTTATGCTCAAAAATGAAAGTGCCCAGAAATTCTTGAAACCAACGCCAAATCGAAGAGCTCGCTGATCTGAATTCAACGCAACTTGAATAGCTCAAACCCGATGTCATATGCTCCCGATATTGTGTTCTGATTGTTTTCCCAAACAAGTAAAATACTAAAATTTGAGCAGGCCTGTTGACTGAGTAGTTGATTGGGTTGATCGTATTGTTGAGTCAGTAGGGTGACCATACAGGTACAAGCCAACTAGAAGTTGACAAGTGACATCATTTGATTCATTGGTTGATGGGCGCATTTTATTGGTGGATGAGTTTTCGAGTTGGACCTATGAATGGGAACCACGTGGCTCAATGGGAGGCTCCACTTGGCATCCCGGTATTGGTCAAAATTTTGTTATCGGCCAAACTGCCTTCAGGGGGAGTCGAACACATGACCCATGGTCTAGCAACACAACGCCTTATCATCGTGCCAAGGGTGGTTCTTAATAGCTATGGGCGCATATAGCTATTTAAAGTTTAGGTTGTTGAATTTGGGGGACGGGGACGGGGTTGGGGTCGGGGTGGGTTCGGGGCTAAGCCCTAGCCCCCGGTTATCCCATGCCCACAGGACTGCAAGCGAGGGAACCAAGGGCGCAGGCTTAGCCCAGACCCACGGTTCCAGCATCGACAGATAGAACCACTGGACCATATACCACAACATGGGAGCCAATAGTTGGAAGGCGCTAAGACATGGGACCAACGCACGGTCGCAGCGCTGCCATGGAACCACATGCTAAGGGGCTCAAAAGAGGTTTGCAGAGGGTGCGAAGGATAGGTCCCAACCTGAGGCCATATTTCTTTTCACATAACCTTTGGTGCGTGTTGACCCTATCGCCTACACCTACCTACAAGTTGGTGAGAAAAGCCTTCAACCCCATAAGGTGTGGTTGGTGGCAGGGAACTCAGAGAAAGGGCTGTCACACTAATCCTGACTCTCTGTCTTTGAGCTATCTCCTAGGTTAGCTAAGGGGGGTTGTCCCTAATGAAATTTTAAGTTAATAAAGATGTGAGTTTCTAGGAGAATTGTTAGAGTTAAATAGATTATTTCTTTAAGATTTATAAGCAAAATTGATATGAGCAATAACCATAAATACATAAGATAAGCATGAAATACATAGACAACTAGTGCCTTCAAACTGTTACTCTTTAAGAAATGAAATTGTATTTGCTTAGAATGTAGTGAAATGCTTTCAAGTGGAAAGCCAAAATAACCCTTAAAAGTGAAACAATAAATTGTTAACACAATACTCAAATGTTAGATCGAGATGACAACATGCAATTAAGTTTGCAACCCAAAATAATAGTACTTGAAAGTGAAATCAACCATTCATGACAATATGTGATCTGAAATGATCATATGTTAAAACTGAAGTAGAATTGATTATGCCATTAACGAATATAATGTTTACTGAAAGTGTTGAAAGCATGAGAACTACTTGAGAAGAAGACTTTACGACAGATGAGAAAACATAAATAAGATGTAAAATAGTAGTGAAAACAACAAATACACAGCGATACTAGACAACAAAATTGATTACGGAGTTCGTCCCTAATGGACTACGTCTTCGGGTCTGCTTTCAAGATGAGCTACCGCTTTATTAGGATTGAAACCAAGGAGTTCGATTACATAGAGAATTGACCAAACTGAATGTGCACGTAGGCACTTTTGGTCACTGTCATAAGAAAGCTCTCTGAACCAGCTTTCCAATGCTTGTCACGGTTCCTAATTCTGACTCCAGATGCTCCTGTTACATTGAAAACAAAACAACCTCTATTCCTCCAGAACCTGCACATGAAACTCAAAACCACTCTAATGCACTTCAATGAGCAAATTGCCTTTTAAAACTCTGCAAGTACACTCTAACCTCCTCAGGCTGAGTTTGGGATGTACGAGCTGCATTCTGGGTTTGTTTGGTCTTGGTCGAACCATGTTTGAACACCTTAGTGCCTAGTCACATGGTCATCAAATTAGTTTTGCACCCAAAACTCTAACAAAACCCAAAATAAACTTTGTATTAAAGTAAAACTGTAAACGGTTTGCTGATCGGGCGGAGGAGGTTGACTGTGCGCATGTGAACAAGGAAGTCTATCCATTATCAGACACCTGGTGGTTTATCCGCCCGACAGTCGCGGTTTTTCGACAGTCGCGGCTTATTCTTGACTATTCACATGCTTACCATTGTCGTTACATTCTCCGCCACAGTTAGAGTTTGATAGCCACGGTTTAGAGACTGTAACCTCAGCCTGTTCACATGCAGCACGGTTCCGCTGCGGTCTCCTCTGCAGTTTCCACGTTCGGTGGTTTATTCCCAATTGTTCACATGTCCGTTGCCATGGTCTCCATACTCGCGCGGTTAAGGCCCGCGGTTATGATTGTTTTACAATTTTGTAATGTTTTATATATATGATGAGGGTTGAAACATAAGGTTTAGACTTAGGGAAATGGGTTTTTATGTTGTTTTGTGTTGGTTTATTACATAGACTTGTAATGTAATATATTTTGATAATTTAGAATTTAGGGTAAGGTCTAGGACTTAGGTTTGACATATTAATGTTTTTTAATGTACGTTTAATACATGGATTTAGGTGTAGGACTTATGTATGGGTTTTTAGACTCAGGTTTTTTTTGGATTTTACATCAAAACCCATTTACAACCATTTGTCACAAAGTGACATTCACCCACACACATATCTTCGACACCAAGCTACATTTGTGATGACACCACATGACGACAAGTCCGTCGACAACCATATCCTGCAAAGTGGACGACAACCACATGTCGACAACCCAAATCCTGCGAGGTGGACGACAAACACATGTCGACGACCAAATCCTGGCGGAACTGACGACAACCATATGTCGACAGCCAGGTACAAAACCATATCACCATGAAAACTATTGACATCACCTAACCATCCTGAACCATAAACAACACTATCGAAGTTGAACGACACCAGACTGAATTGTTGACGATGACACTGAACCTGTGTAACTGATCTGACAAGATCCTCCTGTATCAATATGCAATTAAACCAAAAGATAAGCCAATTTCCAAGTACAAGGAAATTAAACTTGTTGCAAAATTAAAAGAGATTACAATGCTTGCATCCAAAGTGCCTCTTGAAATAAGATTTGCATGTGAGACTTTAAACCATCAAGATAGCAAGAACTTTAATAACTTTGCAAACGAGGCAAATGTGATGGAATGAGTTCTTAGTTTATTTTATTGATTAGTGCTAAGGCAAAGTTACAATTGAACTCTATTCCTCAGACCTCATTCTCGCACAAATATTTGGGTCTCACAATGAAGAGTCAATAGAGGTAGAGGGCCGCTAAAAGTCTATTCAACCAACTTAAGTTGGAGGTAAGTTTTAGTGAGGCTTGGGGCCTTCCTATAATAAAATGTCTAAATGAAGTGCAAATTGTGTTAATTCCCCAAATTAAACTAATGCTTCATGGAAATGCTTCAAAGAGAAATAGTTTACAAAACTTGAGAGCGTATGCATGTGGGAATTTAAATACAAGATTAGTAAAAGTTTGAATGTGGAGTGAAATGTGTTAATTTTAAGCATGCATAATATGAAATTAAAAGCTAGAAAGCTAAGAAAAACTAAAAGCAAGATTAGGCCACCCACAAGAATCCCTCTTCTAAATGAGGAAGGGGGATGCCATGGGAAAAACCCAACCTCCCTTCAACATTTTTTTTAATATTTTATTAGTGCTGAAAGCGGATAAAAATGTCTCTAAGAGACAAGGCCACAATACGAGAGAGATCTTTATAAAGATGGGACTCTAACAAAGCTAGACTCTCTCCCCAAAAACTATAGCAACAACAAACTTGAAGATGGAAAAAACTCTCCAAAAGAGATTCACAAGGCTCAAAAGGCCCACGGCCTCAATGAGTTTGCAACTCTCTCCCAAGTGCTTATGGTCTCCTTAGAAATCAGTCTTTGGATAGCGTGAGGGGGTCTTGCATATACACGAGTGAATAGTTTTCTAAAGCTTCTCCTCGAGCTCCTTGCTGCCCAATGCTTAAGCCTATGGGCTACAAAACACAAAAGGTACCAATTGTCAATGTGAAATTAGGAAAAAGAGACCAAAATTAAACTTGGAATTTAATTCACAAAGTACTAGTTCAAGTAATGGGAGTGAACCCCATAATTGCCTAGCTTTAGAAATGACCCTTGAATAGGAGATATAACTTTGAAAGAACTAGAATCAAAGAAGTATTTTTGAATTTAAATGGATGACCAAGTAGATGACCAAGAAAACTCCCTTTTGCTCTTCATTGGATGGAAAACTTGGAGCAAAAAAATCGCTGAGTCTTGGATCGCTGTGACCCTAGGAGTGAGTTGATCTAATTGAGATTTCTCCCACTCCAAATGGATTCCTGCACACAATACAAAATATCTTTTCTACACAATTGAACACGTATTTGTTTGCACAAGATTAGAGCAATATAATGAATAAGATAAACCAAACATTCTTTCTAAAATGAATTGGCAAGCTTATCCCTAGAAAACTACTTTAAATCAATGATATGTGCAAGATAGCTTGCACACATCAATGCAAACAAGATGGCAAGCATAAACTAATATTAATTCAACATGCAAAAGAATTTAAACACAATAACAGTAGTATGAAAGGACATCACCTCATAATGCCAAGAGAACACCAACCAGATAGCCCCAAAGTCTTGATTGTATTAAGAAAGTATGCAAGTACAAAATGGTAGAGTTTCCTCAAGCCCAATAGCTTATTACATGATACAATATGAGAGCCCATGGCTCTATTATATAGAGATTTGGGAGCAAATCCCAATGAAGAATGACAATGACAAATGGCGTTGGAGCCAATCCCAATGTAGAAGTGATTAAACAAGTGGCATGAGGTAACAATCCTAGAGAGAAATTCGAATTTGTTGAATGGAGCTCCAATTCCAAGTGTAAAAATTGAATTTTGGCAAGTGAACATCATTTTCTTCTTCCCTTTTCTGCCAAATTCGAATTTTATGATAGAATGACAGGTGTATATGGGTGGTAACCCATGTGGGGACAATTTCCCACAAAAATCTCCACCAAATACTCTCCCAAATCCTCCCAAATGTGCATTAACTTCACAAATTCGAATTTCCAAGTAAGCAACTTTCTCCTTTAATGCTAGGAATTCGATTTTATTTGAGCACATGTTATTTCCTTGATTTTAGGAGTCCACATCACCTTGAGACTTTATTTTAACTCCCCCATAATTTTCCACCTCATTTCCACAACATTTAGCATGTGTGAATATTTATTTTTTTCCATTTATTTCATTTCTAACTTAAGTAATTGCCAGATTTCCCACTAAACTTAGTAAAAGTGGGTTTTGAGGGTTCAAACACATTTTTAACCCAACAAAGTGTGTCATAGTAGAAAGTTGAGGGTGAGAGGTGCAAATTTCATTACTCATACCCCATACAATTTCTCTAGACATCACTTGTTACATTACAAATATAATTTTATTAGCAATTTCTGCAGTGCGGAAAATTTAAAAAATTAAAAATAACTACTTAAACCTAACCAAATTCCACGATTTTTTTGTGTGATCTAGTATGGTAATATACATCGACTTTAGACACTAAGATGTGTTAGAGGCTCAACTTTCAAACCGTCACCCCGGCTTTGGGGTAAAACGTGAGTGAAAAAACCCCAAAAAATTATTCGTCTCTGAAAAGAAGGGATAATTAGCTAGATAAAAAAACACTCCAATGTGTACTTGTTTGTTGATCGAGTCCCAACATCCTAGGCTTGTTATAGACTCAAAAACTCATCATTACTAGTATCACTTATTATAATTCCCCGCAGGGTGTGGAATTTGGGTACAGGAAAGATGATGAGAAGATAGAAGTAGAGTAAAAGAACTTTGTCGACTGATGATATATGATGGTACAAATGTTCTCTGGATCATTCTTGGGCGTGGAGTCTTCATATAATCATCAGGTGCCACTCCAGTGGTCAACAACATGGAGCTTGGGCGCTAGGCGGAGGAGCTTGCGGCAAGGGGCCCAGCCTCGAGGTCATATGCCCCCCAACGTGACCGTGCACTAGCGGATTGGGAGCTTCGACGGGTAGGGCGAGCTATTTGCCCGACCTTCGGACCCGTGGGGCACCACGTTACCTTGCCCCTTTTTAAGAGTTTTAGGGGCTTAACTGGTGGTGGCGGGCATTAAGGCCCAACCCTCGGTCCTATGTGGCCTTATTTTTCGGATAAAAGGGTCTGAGGCTGAATTAATCATCCAACAGAATGCACTAACGGGTAGTGAAATTGTCGCTCCATTAGCAATTTTCGGGGCGGATTTGTAGGATCGATAGACAGATGGTCGAATTTGTACGATGGTTAACAGTGAAATTCATGGGAGAGCTTGGAAGCTCATAGCTTTTGGAGTTTTTATCTAAATTGAGCTCAAAAAGAGGCCACAGGGGTTTTTGGATCTTCTGAATCCATTGGTAACCTCTAATTTCTGATTTGAGCACATCTACAAAGTCTTTTTGCAGGTTTGAGACTAAATGTGTATGGATCAGTCAAGATTTGGAATCAGTTCTGGAAGATATTTGTGTTCATTTCTATATCATCGGATGTGCTCTAGACTTGAAACTTTGCAAAGTGGCTAAGACACATGCATTCTCCAATACCTAGAAATCGTTTGGGAAAATTCCACCTAGAGATGATTTAATTAAAATAATTAACTTCTTTTAAATGGTTCCCTAAGTCTAAACTTAGGAAATCTGGTTAATTAAAGGGTATTAATTAAATCAGGTGTGAATCTTCTGGAAGAAGACGAGGACCAACTCCTGGTTAATCTTAGCCGTTGATTATGTTTTAATCTTGGCCGTTGGATCTCCAACGAGAGATTATAAGAAGGACTTCGATGGGCACTTGGAGAACACATCGAATGAGAGATCAGAGATCGAAGTTCTTAAGAGTAGCAACGTTGAGTTGTTGGAGTGAGATCAAGTGATCTTCTTGCAGTGAGGGGCAGGGATAGGAGTTTGGAGGAGAGTTTTCTAGATCCAAAGAGTGCAAAGCAGAAGGGCATAGAGTAGTTCAGTGAGGCAGCATAGAGCTTCAGAGGGAGTTCGAAATCCAGCTGGAAGAGTCGAGATGTAGTGCCGGAAACCGGGGTGTGAGGCTGGAGGGCCAAAAGGTCGAATTTCCAGACAACAGGTGATCAACAGAGAAGGTGACACAGAGCCCAGCCAGTGTGACGCAGATTTGCGTAGAATTGACACAGAAGTTGCGCAGAGGCAGCGTGGGGCCAACCAACCAGCCCCTGATCAGTGTTGGATCTCCTGAATCAGTGTGAAATTTTTCTCACTAATGCTTTGCCAACATTTCTCTATATCAAATAGCCAGTTTGGGCATCCAATGATTTGTACTCAGATTTACTACTGCATAATAATAAAACCCTCAGCTACCGCACCGGTTTTCCCACATTGGGTTTTTCCGAGGACATTGTCCAAAAACAACTGTGTAGTTGCGTGTGTTTATTTCACTCCAGTGCAGTGTTTAGTTTCTACAATATTTATTTTGTGTAGGCTGCATTGTATGTATTTCAATATTTGTTGTAGAACATTGCAAGTAATTTGTTCAAGTAATTAACAAATAGGAGAAATATCATCAGTTTGCTGTAGCAAGAATCAAGTAATCAATTTTTCACAATTTGGGCATGGAAAACACCTTGTAGGGGTATTCTCACTTCCAGAAGTCTACTGTAGCAACTGTAGCCAACAGGGTTCAATTTAGGTTTAACTTCTCTTAACATGAAGTGTTGATTATGTGCTTTATTGTGGAATTGAAAGGTTCACATGTTTTTAGCTCATTTTAGTTGAAGTATATCATCTTTGTAGGAGATGCTTTGAGTTGCTGCTGCTTGTGAGAGTTCTTTGTAGGTGAACATTACCTTGTAGGGGTAATAGCTACATATTTACCTGCAACAAACATTTATGTACTTCATTTGATACTGAATATATGAGTGGTCTAGTCATGTTGACAAGCCCGAAGATGTAGCCCAGGAGAGGTGAATTCTGTCAATAAACCTTTTGTCTTGCTCTTCATTATGCCAACATGGATTATGTGATGTTATGTTCATTATGTTAAGTTTCATATGAAGACTAATTCATGACTTGAAGAGATACTAGAAACCTGTTTGTTTCAAGACCCAAGTTTATCTTGCAAAGCGTCAACACGGTCCTAATTTTTGTTTATTTGATTTTGGAAAAGAGGAAGAAATCACCTAATCCAATTTCAGATCAGTTAAGGGGGACAAACTTTGTGAGTTGACTCTCATAGCCACACACAAGGTCATTAAAGGTATTCATCCACATGAGTTCCTTTGAAGAGGGAAAACACTTGGTATTTAGTTACCATTCCTCAACATTGTTTCTTACTAGACCTTTTTCTTGCCTTTTTCTTTGGGCCTCATAGCAAGGTGGCATAGCTCAAGCTTTATTATTTGCCTTTTTTTATTTTAGTTTCTTTATCCTCGACCTTATAACTCTCAAGATGAGGCTTTCCTAGATGGGACTATTAAAGATATACCTTTGATGTATGGCTGTGACATATGACAAGACAGCCACGACCAAGGATACAATGAATGTTTATGGTGCTAATGGGAAGACGAAAAGGTGTATAAAATGGTTAGGGGATATCAACAAGCTACAACTACCTGGATCTCTATTGGTAGAACTTAACTTAAAAGATGATGGCATTTATCTAAAGGTTAATTATTACCTACCATGGTATTAATTAATGCGTCGACAAATGATTATCTATGTGATTTCGCAGAAAATCCTCTAAACAATACCATGGTATTCTTAAGAAAAAAATAAAAATTTAGAGTGTTAGATACATTATTGCATTGACGTTCACCATGATCATGCCAATATAGGAAACACTAACACCACATACAAGCAAGAACTAATACACCAAGAAACCAAAGTACACAATTGAAGCAAATAATTAAAACCAAGATGTGCTATTATCATGTGTATTATCTACATGTGCAAGTGTCATTGTAAATGTGAGAGAGATCTCAAGTGACAATTTTATATACCATCATGAGCTTGCTAGGGAAGTCCACTATGTGAAATGAAGCCATCATGTCCTAAAAAATTTTGAAGGATGTAATCAATCTATGCTCTTAATGACCAAGTAGGAGTGCTCACATCAAATATAAACTAGAACAATCGTGCCATTGGAAGAGTGGTGCTGCTACAAGTTGCCCGTATGTGATCACAATCTCCTTAATACTTATACCATATGAGGGGGAAACACCGCTAATTTCTAATATTTTCCTTGATATTTGATAAATCTCTTTCTGGACCTTCAACAATATATTCCTAAAACAATATCTGCAACATTGGTAAATTTTTTTTTACTATTTCCCTGTTCCACTCCAGTTCCTTGTTCTGGTCCAGTTCAAGATTTTGGCTTTCCAATTCTAGTTCCATTTGAGATTTTAGTTTTTCAGTTTGCAGTTCTGATAACATTGATTTAGATACACTACGATATTTAAGTTCTCTCATGTTCTATAGAAACTTTCACTTGACTATTTTCTTCTATTCAACACGTATATTGATCACCATGGATAGTTGATAAATCTCAATAGAAACAAATCTCCCAAAGTTTAGGGTTTCCGAATTCTTTACATTTATTCTCTTTTTGGTCCTTTTTTTCTATATCTAGTGTTTAGTATCATTAATTCCTCCAATATCTAAGGGCATTATGTATGTGTAATTTGAGGCTGTGTATGCTTGACTTAAGTGCCTCTAGTGTCAGAGCATAGCAGAAACTCTATCCAGCTGTATTTGTGATAGATCTCATAGTCATTTAACAATTAAGATCCATTATATAGGCGTTCTTGTCTGATAGAGTTTCATCATTGTCTTGGTATGAAACTGGAAATAAACTTTACTGTGGCTTATTTATTTTAATTAATTTTATTGCTTTTTTTAATGTGCCATGTTGCCAAAACCTTATTATATATCTTTTACTTTTTGCATTATGTGCTGTTTATGACATTGAGAACTTACGAACATGCTTCAATGTTGTGTAGATGAAGTTTTACACTTACACACAAAGGTAGACCTTGTTATAACGCTTGGTGGAGATGGAACTGTTCTTTGGGTATGTGCTGCTGTCAATATCTTTACTTATTATGTATTGTTTGAAAAAGAGGCAGATCTAACATGCATTTTGAAAGTGCAACATTATGACATATAATTTCATGAATGGCTTTATCTAAATAGATTTTCTTATGCTCAATGCCAAAGCCTCCAATTCAGGAATTGGAATTATTGAACAATGTCCTCAAAACCCGTTGTTTCTTATTCATTTATGATTGTTTTCTTTGAGGGTTTTTATGTACAAGTGTATTATACCTTACATATCTGGCTACTATTCTAGAAGTAATATTATTTATCTGCTCTGCAATAAGAAACCTATGTAAGAACTAGTCAACGGGTTTTAACTTTTCTATGCAAGGTGCACTTGAAGTGTGAAGTTATAATTGATTTGTTGCTAAAATGTATGCAGGCAGCATCAATGTTTAGGGGGCCAGTTCCACCTGTTGTGCCTTTTTCTCTAGGGTCACTGGGTTTTATGACACCCTTCCGTATCCTTACATTTTGTTTATATTTGAATCAATTTTTTTAGGGAACAGACTTTTTTCCATAGTTTAAAAGAAAGCTTTCCTTTCTTTTTTACATGTTTTGTTTGTATACTGTTAATAACATATATCTGGTTAACTCCTAGGGGTTAAAATTAACTTTTCATTCGTATGGTTTCTTTGTTAAGCTGTACTTTCTGTTATGGTAATAGTTGCATGTGATATTCATAGACATCATTACCAGTATAAGCATGAATATTATTTTCAGTTTTCACGGTTCACCATTTATGTAAGTGTGATTTTGTGTTTGTTGAGAAACACGGTCCTACAAAAGTTGGGCAAGTGTAAAAGAATTATTTACATCAAATGATTCACTGCAATAGTCTGATTCTTTCAAATTATATAATTGCAATTAAGTTAGTTCATTTACCTATATCAATTCTGTCTCATGTGGAATTCACAGGCTAGGAATACCTTTCATTCATTTCTTGTGAATACCAATATTTTCTCCATTTCATCATTGTCTGAAATTAATGATAGAATCTTGAATTCAGTAAGGAGAAGAATCTAAATGATAGCCAGTTAAGAAATCAAATTTGAATTTTGAAAGATGATATTACAATAAAGTTAAATTCAACCCACTAATTGCAGTTGAGGTTCTAATTTTCTCAAGTTTGTCAAGTCTCAGTAATTTTCATAGTTCAAATAAGTTGATTTCTTGTTGCAGAGGCTGGACAATAGTGAACTTTTTCTATTGTAAATGATTTTTTCTAGTAGAATTTCAGAGTGAAAGTGCAATGGAGATTCATATTTATCAATTAATTTACTATAATTTTAATGCCATTTACTATTGTTAAATATTAACTATGTCTTGGTTAGATCTTTGTTGCAAGTGTCTTAACAAGAACATATTTTTTTATATCTTGTCCAATACTGTGAATGCAACTTGAACCATAACTTGCTTCTATCCTATCAGTGCACCATGGAGAAGTTACAGCACAGATCAATGTTTGGGAATGAAATTCCAACTATTGGTGATAGTAGATACTATCATTCATATTTTGCAAAATGTTTTAAAGGTATAGATGGTGGACACCAGTTTGCTTTTATAGATGATTTCTTTCATTTTTATGATTCTTAGTTCTTGGAATACTTACATTTCCACATAAATCATATATGCATAAAAGAACCTTAACCTGCTTGTCCAGAGAGTGAATTGTTTAAGGAGTGCCTACAAAAGGTTATGGCAGGTCCTTTCAGCATCACACTGCGCCATCGTTTACTCTGTCGAATTGTGCGAGATGAATCAAAGGATGATAGACCTATAGAAGAACCTATATTGGTGTTGAATGATGTTGCTCTTGACCGTGGAATGTCATCCTTTCTTACAAATTTGGAGTGCTACTGCGATAATTCCTTTGTAACCTGTGTCCAGGGAGATGGTTTAATTTTATCAACAACATCAGGAAGTACAGCTTACTCATTGGCAGCAGGAGGCTCAATGGTTCACCCTGAGGTAGGGCCTTGCATCTTTCAACCTTTCTATAACCATTCATTTATATAAAATGTATCCCCACAGCAACTATAATATTTCAGTCCTAAATTATTCGAAGATATAATAACAATGACAATTAGGAAAGCATAACTGCACTGATTGATGTTTACCAGATGCTTTTAACATGGCATTGCTAAGTTCTCAGAGCACTTCATCCGTTGGAATATGCTCTTAACATACCATGTATCCTTATGGACTAGAATCATAAACTAAAAAAATTGAATGCAAGATTCTGAATATAAGAATAATGTTTTCAGGGAAGATCTTTTAAGGTCAGTGTTCTAAAATGATAACTGGATTCAGGATTCTTATGAGAAGGTACTTTGTTTGTGACCCTCCCATTTCAAAAAATCATTGTAACTGACCAGAAAATATACATTTTCAAAGATAAATGTTTCAAGAATCAAACCTTAGAATTTCAGTGTGTTAAAAACATTCACATACCATGGAAAGTGTGGGAAGTCTAAGGGCCTAGGTGTAAGCATGCCAATGTAGAATAAATAATAATAAAAGAAACCGAACACGAAGAAACCAAGAACACAAGTAATTGGAAGAGAGAAATACCTCTTAGATAATAAAATAAATAGAGCATGTTTTTTTATAGTAAGGGAATAAAAAAAAGTGCATAAACCCTAAAATGACTTACTATATTATTTAAGTCATTAATACAACACTAAAACATGATTTAGAATAAGTCAACAAGTGACTATTAATATGCCTAAGTCTATAGTCTAGATTACCATTATTAACTAACTGTAATGTCCTCCTTTAATGGACATTCTAGAGACCACACCAAGTTTGTCTATGAATCTAAAAAATTTATCTGGGACAAGTGACTCACTGAGAATATTTGCAGTCTGGTACTAAGTTGGGAGATATTTCAGCTCAACTTCTCCATCTTCTACAATTTGTCAGATGAAATGACAATACATATCAAAATATGTATGGTCCACTCATGGAAGATGAGATTCTTTGTTAGCTTTAGAACTCCCTGGTTATCACAAAAGAGTACTAGGGGCTCATCCTGACGAACTTGCAAATTTTCAAGTATTCTTCAAAGCCAAACTACTTCATGTGCCCACTTTGCCTGTTGCTGTTTATTTTACTTCTGTGAAGGAATGTGAAATTGTTTGTTGCTTCTTGCTGTCCAAAAAACTGTCCTTGTGCTAAGACTGAACACAGAACCTGTGGTAGACTTGTCATCTACAGATCTGGCCCATTTTGAGTCTAAATAGCCACAAAACTGAGACCCTTTGCTTTTCCCATATACAATTCCAATTCTAATGTTCTTTTTGTTAAAAAGTGTAACTAGGTTCGGTCTTCATAATGACATATGTAATTGTGATTTTATGTAATTGATGAAAAGAAGAAAATAAAATTAATTTGTAAGTACTTGAATCGTGGGTTTCATGATCAAGGAATTTTATTTTTTGTAAAGGTTCCCATTGTGAACCTTTAGGTTTTTTTTCATCTAGTCATAAAAGTCAAATTGAGTCAATGTCATGTATGGAGGACCCTTTTTGGGCATGTTACATTTTTATACGAGTCATTAAATATATAAGAAGGTCCTCCAAGGCCAAGCAAAGTCACCTCCTTCAAGTCGGCTTCAAAAGAATAATGAAATCTCTCAAAAGGACACATCGGCTCACACCCTCAGTTTATGTCAGTTCATTATGGAGGCTCCAACGACTATAAATAGGCAACTCGGCCTCATTTCAGAAGTTACAATTTCGGAGAAGCAAGTCTGAAATCAAGAAGTGCGAAGGTCATCAAATAGAAGCGCTATAACCAGCGAGGAGAAGGGAAAGAGCAGTGAGGTCTTTAGCTTTGTTTTGGGAATTTTTTTGGGTCATTACCTCCACACGTGTGAGGTTGCAGACCCGTAGATTGCAGGAAGAAGGCTGAAATATTAGTCACAGTGAGAGAGGATTTTGGGTGAAGAACACAAAAGATCTTGAGCCGAAGTGTCTAGAAGAAGTCTCCTTCTACAGCGAGGAAGACAAAGAGTCAAAGTTGGTCAAACTCATGTGATAGGGTTTTGAATAGAGACAAGAAGTACAATGCTGAACCAAGGGACCAAAATTTTGAAGGGTAGCCGAGAAGAAGAAAGAAGCAAGAGGGTTGACTATCGTTGAGTCAAGGATGAAGGACCTCATCAAGGAAGCTTTGTGTCTTGGTCTTGGAGTGACAAATAGGTCAAGGGTCTTGGCCTTGGTATTCATTAATTGAAGTCTCTATAAGAAGAATTTGTTCGGGTTTTCCTCTCAAGTGGGAGAGGTTTTGGCCCTGGCTGATAGCCTATATTTTGTGTCTCTTGTCTCTTTATGGTTTATGCATTGGTAGTTGTTTGATGAAGAATAACACTATAAAAGAAGATCCTAATCTAAGAAGTAAAAAGCCTTCACAAGCAATTATCAATAGAAGAGAATCCAACTAATTGCTATGCCCTAGATTTCTCAACATGGTTTCAGAGCTAAGGTGACAAAGTGAAGGAAGGGCATGTTTTCAAGGGACACTCAAGGATCAAATCTCAAGCAAGGCATTAAAACGAAGATCATCTCATCATCAATCAAAGAAGCATTCCTGGGATCTGCTCTCAATTAGTTTGAAGTTGAGGTGTCTTGAGAACTATTCATCCAAAGGAAGCTAGATCAAAAAGTGTTGTCATCAAGATTCTAAGGCAGTCCCTCTATCGTTGAAGCAAGATCCTTACCATTGAAGACATCATCAAAAAGTCATCATTGATCTTCATCAACAAAGACACCATCATCAAAGGGTCCAAAGGATCTCCCTCTCTATGAGATCAGGGATCATTATTGAAGAAAACTATCTTCTTCAAGAAGAAGTTTTCTAGTCTCTATATCATCATCAACATCAAGGAAGCAACAAGGAGAAGGAGAATCCTATCAAGTAAGTATATTTATATCCACATCTGAATCTGTCAAAATGTCATTTTGCAAGGAAAGCAAAAAATTGGTTGGGGCTTCAAACTATCTTGCATGGAAGAAAAGGACAGATCTGAATCTCATTGAAAATGAGGTTATGGAACATGTCAAAGGATCTATCACTAAACCAGGAAAGGAAGATGCTCAAGCTCTTGCAAAGTATATGAAAGGGGAAGTTAGGGCTCAAAGGATTCTCATAGAATCCATCAAGGATCCTCTCATCCCATATATATCAAAACTCGAAACTTCAAAAGAAATCTATGACAAAGTGGTAGAGTTGTATTCCGTGAGTACGCTGGAGAAGTCATCTCATTAAGGCAAGAACTCTACAAGTTGAATATGTCAAGGGAAGATGGAATAGCCTCATACTTTATGAGGATATCTGAAATTCGGGATCAGCTACAAGATTTGGGAGAAGTCATGTCCGATAGAGAAATGACTACAGTTGTACCTAAATGCACTACCGGAGGAGTGGGGTAACTTTACTTCAAGTATTTATGGGAAGAAAGAAGCTACTCCATTCCAGGATCTATGGTCACTATGCAAGTTTGAAGAATCTAGACTAAAGGCCAAATCTGATGTGGGAGCAGGGGAGCAAAATCAAGCTTATGCTACAATGACAAGAAGAAAGGGAAAATATGGGAAGTCTTGTTCTTGGAAAAAGAAAAAGGACATGCCTAAGATTCAATGTTATGGGTGTCAAGAATATGGGCACTACAAAAGAGATTGTCCTAAGATTAAGAAGGACAATAACAAAAGAGGAGGAGAAGAAGCCCATATCACCGAAAAAGTGGAGGAAGCTGAAAAGAAGTCCAAGAATGAGGAGGTAAGAGATCTGTACTATGATTGAGATAGTCTTCCTCACCTAATTTCTTTTCACGTTCCTAAGTCTTCTATTGTAAGATATGGCTATCATGATTGACTAAGAAAAATGATGGGATGCATCTTGGCATCACAGAAGCATTGAAAACAAAGAGCTTGTGACATCATCTTAGAGAAACATGAAAGATGGTTGAAGCACGAAAATCAACTATGGAAGCATATAGCTCTTGGAAACCTCATTTGTAACATAGGTGGCACTTATGGAAAAGAAAGAAAAAGGTCATCTAGTGCAAGGCTCATCATACAACTGTCAAAAGGAAACATTTGTTGGATGGGGATACTCCAAATCCTCAAGATTCTTTGATGGAATCTTCATCGAAAGGGTCACCGATCAAGAGAGGAAGCAAGTGTTTCATCAAAAATTGCAAACTTGTGGAATTCATGGGATGATGGTATGATGACATAAAAGGTGAAGCAGATCAAGGGATTGAAGCTCTTTCAATCAAGGAAGCTACTACAGGAAGTATGGATGTCCCAAAGGAAAATGAGGTATGTATGCTTATATTCAATATTGAAGAGTCATGTCATATGGTTGCAGGTAACATGGATCAATGCTTTATCTTGAGAGCATAATGAAAAGGAAGGATCTCCACCCTCGAAGGAATGCAGGAATGCATGGGTCACACATTCACTAGATGAAATCAGCATAATATGCCCTCATATGTAATATGAGGTGGTTGACAACAATTGAAGGAATTTTGATTGGAGATTCCTGGGAATGAAATATGTGAAGAAAGGAAGAAAGAGATCATGGAATATGCAACCATGGAAAAGGTAATCAACATCCAAGAACCAAGAAATTTGACTAAGATATCTCCATGAAAGATATGTAGACTCTGATGAAGTTTGAAAAAAAAGAGACCCTTGAAAATATATATCTTTGGGAGATGCGTCAATATGTATGCAGGATGCTAATGCAACTAGAAGATGCCATGATGAAAGACCATCACAAAGGTAACTTTGATTTTAATGTTCATTTCTTATTTTTGAACAAATATCTGGATGGGCTTATGCAGGGCTGCTGAGGAAAGATCTATTGATATCTTCCACCATCGATGCCCATGTAGTAGGATAAAAGATCCTTAAGGAAACATGGCATGAAAGAAGGCAGCATGGCATGAAGGAAGGCCAGATATGGACTGATGGATCACTTTCCGATGATGACATGACTAACTCATGGATAAAATTGATGGATGGTGTATGACTTACAAAGAAGTCCAAAGATATGAAGACTCTCGAATAACGAAAAATAGTTCATGACATCGTGAGGAGTTCTTCAAGCAGCTGGTTGTCCCATCATCTCCACCTGAGGAGCTGCTATAGGTCCCTAATTAAAAGGGAGCCTGGAAACAAGTTTCTTACTTGGAAGAAACTTGGAAGAAAAATTCCTAAGCCAAGAGGGAGCTTAGGTACATTCCTTCCGTAGGAATGAGTACATTCCTTTGTTGGAATATAAATGTCCTCCCTAATTAAGAGGGAGAGATAGACACATCATTCCTGTCTTCACTTGGGAAGGCAGAATGGAGGATTGGGTAAACATCTGGCATCCAATACTCTTTGAGGATGAGTTAGGCCATCCAAGATAAGAGTAGTCATAGAGAATCGATATTCTTTGAGGACTGGGAATCCAAGATAAGAATAGTCACGGTGGAACACACCCTGAGAACCCGGGTGGGGTATGTTAAGAGAGAGACAATGATGAGGGTGTCTATACATCATTGGTCTCGCTAGCATTGTGCTCAGATCTCGTGGAGAGATAGTGTTGTTAGTCAAGGTCTTGTTATGTGACAATGTTGGTTGATATGATGTTATACAGATGGGTTACCAATCCGACTCTTCTTATGAGAAATTCTTCATATTGAGAATGACCAAGTACAATTATGAATACCTCCCTATTTAAGAGGGAGCGTTGAAAAGTGTAACTAGGTTCGATCTTCATAATGACATATGTAATTGTGATTTTATGTAATTGATGAAAAGAAGGAAATAAAATTATTTTTTTAAGTACTTGAATCATGGGTTTCATGATCAAGGAATTTTATTTTCAGTTAAGGTTCCCATTGTGAACTTTTAGGTTTTTGTTATCTAGTCATAAAAGTCAAATTGAGTCAATGTCATGTATGAAGGACCCTTCTTGGGCATGTTACATTTTTATATGAGTCATTAAATATATAAGAACGCCCTCCAAGACCAAACAAAGCCACCTCCTTCAAGTCAACTTCAAAAGAATAATGAAATCTCTTAAAAGGACACGTCGGATCATCCTCAGTTCATGTTGGCTCATTATGGAGGCTCCAACGACTATAAATAGGCAGTTCAACCTCATTTCATAAGACACAATTTCAGAGAAGCAAGTCTGAAATCAAGAAGTGCGAAGGTCATCAAATAGAAGCCATATAACCAACGAGGAGAAGGGAAAGAGCAGTGAGATCTTTAGCCTTGTTTTGGGACTGTTTTTTGGGTCAAATTACCTCCATACGTGCGAGGTTGTAGACTTGTAGATTGTAGGAAGAAGGCTGAAATATTACTCATAGTGAGAGAGGATTTTGGGTGAATAACAAGAAAGATCTCAAGCCGAATTGTCAAGAGGAAGTCTCCTTCTAGAGCGAGGAAGACAAAGAGTCAAAATTGTTCAAACTCACGTGCTAGGGTTTCTGAATAGAGACATGAATTACAGTGCTGAACCAAGGGACCGGAATTCTGAAGGGTAGTCGAGAAGAAGAAAGAAGCAAGAGGGTTGACTATCATTGATTCAAGGAAGGACCTCATCAAGGAAGCTTTGTGTCTTGGCCTTGGAGTGGCAAATAGGTCAAGGGTCTTGGTCTTGGTATTCGTCAATTGAAGTCTTTATAAGAAGAAGAATTTGTTCGGGTTTTCCTCTCAAATGGGAGAGGTTTTGGCCCTGGCTGATAACCTATATTTTGTGTCTCTTGTCTCTTTATGGTTTATGCATTGGTAGCTGTTTGATGAAGAATAACCTATGTTGCAGGAAACGTGGCATAGAGGTCCGTTTCCGTACGGAAACGGGTACGAAACGTGGAAACGCGTTTGGTACGGCCGTGAAACGCGTTTC
>APFE030121397.1:0-11701 GCA_000404065.3 Pinus taeda
CTCATTAAATTGGGTGAGAAGGATTGTGGAATTTTCTGATGTGTTTAAACCAAAAATGTTGACCATGGTTGCGAATATTCTTATTTTTAATCATGACAAATTATTCCATTCCAATCAATTTATCTTCCAAGTAAATTATCCATTAAATTCCATCTCTGCATAAAGTTTCTCCTCCACAAACGATGAAATCTCTATTAAATACCATCCGTCTATAAAAGTTGACTCTTTATCTTTACATGCATGTAACAAACAGGCAAGATAGATTCAGAATTGTCCATGTGCTCATTGACCTCAAGGATGTTTGTTGCATTTCTTTTTCAAGGGCGGGTTTTTCTAAAACTGGTTAATAACCAAATTAGGTTTACTGATATTTTTTCTTTTTAACCATTATATTTATTTGTCTTTGCCATGGTAGGATTATAGCAATCTATTTCTCACATGACTACTACTAAGATTATAGCAATCTATTTTTAAAATGACTACTATTAATTTAATAGTAATAAATGCAAATTATAGTATTTAATTAGAAAAAAATATTTATTTCTTTAATAATTGAAAAATATATTTTTCAAATATTTGATTGGATCATAATTTTGAAGGTATATACTTTCTGCCATTTAGATAATTGCCTCACATTTGTTTGCCATAATTTTTTAGATGTAGTTGCAATATTTATGCCATGATTTTTAAATATTTGTACAATGATTTTTCAAATAGCTCTTACTCATTTACCATCATTTACAGCTCATCATAATTTAAGCAAGCGTTTCCATAAAAAGTAAATAAAATAAGATAACGTACCATTATTTATTTTTTCTTCAATACTTTAATATGTAGGAGTAAAAGTGTAAATGCTCCAACTTGTTATATAATAATAAAAGCTTTTCCGCTTATATTGTTTTAATTTATAGATATAATCCAACTCACTAATACATTTTTTAGATTTTCAATCTCAACTTAACTATACCTCACACTTACTGAATCATGAAATCTTCTACTTATTAAAAACATTTATATTTTTAACTATTCAGTACAATTAATTATTTTGTAAATTCCAACAACATATTTATTTTTAATGTTGGGGCATTAATTATTTGCTAAATATCTAACAAAATGATAACAAAACACTAAATCATCCAATGCGAGAAATCACACTTCATAACTTAATAATACTTTAAACATTTCTAACGCATCACTAGATTCAATAAAAGTGATATAACATTATATATAATAGAAAACCAACCTAAAAACAAAGTTAAATATAAATAAATAAGAGATAAATAAATCATAATAAAGACTAGAAATAAATATTTAAAATGAAAAATACTACAGCAATAAAAAGTATATATGAATATTAAGTGGAAGTTTAAAAACAGAAAAAACAAGCTTGAAAAGTTGAATGAAAAGATTAGTTGCCTTAGTCATTTACTTAGGTTTACATAAGCATGATCAAGAATAAGAGCCTAACTTTTATTGATTTAGTTTTCTTCCACTGTGCTCTTCTCTTTTCTTTTGGATTCCATTACATTAAACATTGAGTTAAATCTCTAGACTTCTAGATTCTCTGTCTATGTGCCACTCAACACGTGATGATGCCATGCCACATCATCAAACTCTATCCAAACAGTTATGTTACCACTAACACACAAGTATCCATGTTCATAGCCATGTCATGTACCACATCACATTTGTGTTAGTTCATCCTACATGGCTCTATGTGTTCACCACGTGTTCTACCCGGTTGGCACCCATGTCCAGGTTTTTCCAAAATGCATACATAAAACAATTTATAGATTTATGGACTTCTGAATTCTGTTAGAGGACAGGAAATAATCCCATCAACTAACATAAAGGTAATTATTAGGTTCTTTCAACATACAGGAATAATGTATGCAACTAATGGAAGAAGGGTTATTTTCCATATTTCAAATATATACCCTAGTAATCTTTGGATTTGGGTTTTTCATTAAGTCTCTTTAATGGATTTTTCCAAATGCCCAAACTTTTGTGTCTTAACAAACAAAATCTTCATCACTTGATAGATCTCGATGCTCAGTATGTGGCACATGATATGAAAATTCCATGAGATCAAGGTTCCATTGCTCATGTACTCCAACATTTTGCATTTGAGTTTTTGGAAAAAAGAAATTTTTAATCTTTTCCAAATGTCTTTGTACTCGAATTTATGGATATCAAGAACATGTCGCACTTCCGCTAGTAGTGTTGATGAAATGTCCATATTTATGCTAACAATGTATAATAGGCACATTCGCTCCTTCCAACTTTCTCTTGCTTTAGCCCTTTTTCTATCTGGCCCTTGGATATAGCCTCCTATCTAGACCATGTGACCACTACAATCCCAAAATTTTCCTTAGTTACTATCACAAATTCCAACTTAATTGTAGCCATAGAGATTTAGCTTTCTTAACTGTGCATTAATGTTTGTATTATTGTCACGTGGTAGACATGTGGCATCCCTTTACCCCCACATCACCACTTGCAATATCATGTTATTTGACACATGGAAGCTTCCCCACCTACGTGTCACCTCCATGTAAGACCAAATATTTAACCAGACATGTTGGCTTGCCTAAACCATCTAAATCTAAGAATTTTTATAAGATCCTTTTATAAAATATTCTATATATTCGATCTTTTGGGGTCCCTCTTTTTGAATTTGGGATTTCCAAACCTTCAAGACCCAACCGAACCTAGGGTTTTGTTTTTTTATTTTTTCCATTGTGCTCCTCTCCTTTATTTCACGTTCCACTACAAATTATGAGTCAAATCTCTGTTGTTATAAATTCCCCTTAAGCATGCCAGTGTTGATACTCTACGACAACATGTCACATTAATAAACTCTATCCAAACTATCATATGACTAGTGACATGTCAATTGCCACGTCATGTACCATGTCACACTTCGAGTGGGTTCATGTTACGTGGCTCCATGTGTTCTACATTGATGGCATTTGAATTTAGTTTTTTTGCAAAATATGTGGTTAAAATTATTTTTGGATTTCCACACTTCCGAACTTCTAGATTTTGTCAAAGGGAAAAAAATTCATCAAAACACAAAAGGGTAAAATTACAAATTTTGAATCTTCCAGATTCATCCAAATTTTATTAATACAAAGGAAGAATGTCAATAACTAATAAGAAAAGTGTTATTTTCCAAATTCTAGATTTTTCCCCTGGTGGTATCTAGATCCAAGTTTTTTATTAAGCTCCTTTAACATATCTTTCCAAATGCCTGGAATTTGTCACCTTCGCAAATCTTAAAGATCGATTTATGAAATGTGATGCAAAATTTTTCATCAGCTATAGGTTCAATTGTGCATAGGTTTCAACATCTATGTTTTTGGAAAAAGGATTCTATAAGTTTTTTTAGATGTTTGGATACCTAAATATTTAGATATCAAGAACACTTCACACTTCCTCTAGTATTGATCCACAAATTACCATGGATATTCCACTAGATATTTATCACAACAAATCTGATTAAAAAATATTAAAATCTATACTACGAGGGTTAAATTCCCTTATATTTTAGATTTATTAGTTATTGTTTTTCTGCATATGCATGTAATAGATAAAATGTGGAAAATAGAGAAAAATATAATACAATCACACCCCAATAGCAAGAAAAGCCAATTAGAAGGTGACGGTGCTATGCTCTCTTTTGTATGGAATGAAAATAATGTAAGTATAAAAGAAAAGCCACTTTTTATGTAGTTTCCTAAGATTTGTGGCACGAGATTCCAATCCCCATTGCTAGAAATATTCATAGGCACAAATATAAGACAGTTTCTTATTTATAAGAGGCGAGGGGGGAGGGGGAATCAATATAAGACAATTCCTTATTTAAACATTCATGAATCATATCCAAACAATCTCACATATGGAGTAAAAAATATAAATGAAAACTTATTTATAATCGATCTTTGCAAGCACTATTCTTGTAAGAGCCCCGGGTTAAAGTTTCATGTAATAAAGGATACTACAGGCAAAAAATAATAAGACTAAGGTCATGGGACACGCATTCCAAGCTGAATGTTGGGAAAACATCATAGTGGACATCACTTGTGGTTTATTAATGGCTATGGAAATTGGCAAAGGCATTGGCAAAGACAAGAAGGAAATAAATGAAATTTAATTATAAGAAATAAAGGAAAATATGAGAAAAGGAAGGTGAAGAGAGACAAATTTTCATATAAGGGAAATTAGAAGAAAATGAAGGAAAATGGAAAAAAGTAAGACATTAATAATAACATGGCATCATAGTAACAATTCATAACTTTCATTAGTTCTATTTTTTCTCTTTTAAACTCTTGCACACTTAGAGAATTGAAGCACTCTAGCATTCACTTGGATTTGGAGGAAGGCAAGCAAGCAAGAAAATGAAAGCAAAGGACAAATGAAAGTAAGAGAATGCAAGGAGATAGTTGGATTAGCAACTACAACAGGAAGATCTTGCAGGTAATAGGGTGCATGTGTGGTTTCCTTGATGGCAAGTGAATGCATGGTACATGCATTTATTTATTTGGTTCATTTTCTATCATTGGCATGGGTTTTTCCTAGTTTGATAGTGGTTTCAACCTTTCCTTTCCATTTCCTAGATAACCATGATGTGATGGGATTCGTTCTTGGTTGAGGTTTGGATTGCTAGATAGTTTTGGATTTGGTTGAGGTTTGGATTGCTAGATAGTTTTGGATCTGGTTGAGGTAGTCTCAAGAAAATCCCAAAGGGTTGGGTATGTAGATGGTTTTATCCAAGAAGACCTCGACAGGGTGGCGGGAATAAGAAAATTCATCTGGGTATGGAGGTTGCATGTGTGATTTCCTTGATGGCAAGTGAATGCATGATACATGAATTTGTTTAGTTGGTTCATTTTCTATCATTGGCATGGGTTTTTCCTAGTTTGATAGTGGTTTAGACCTTTCCTTTCCATTTCCTAGATAACCATGATGTGATGGGATTCATTCTTGGTTGAGATTTGGGTTTCCAGACAGTTTTGGATCTGGTTGAGGTAGTATCAATAAAATCCCAAAGGGTTGGGGATGGATATGATTTTCTCCAAGAAGCCCTCGACAGGGAGGTGGGGACAAGAAAATTCATCTGGGTATGGAGAAGGAATTTTGAGGCATCTAAGCTTGTTTTGGTTTTGTGATATCGGGACTGGTTAGGTGAGATCACGGTAGCTTGAGCGTGGAAGTGGTTTATCCTTTGGATTCCCTATTTGGTTATGTCTTGGTTTATCCTATGAGATCCCACATTCATGCTTGGAATATGGCATGGGGAAAGAAATATTTGGTTCAACCCAATCTATGGTCGGGTGGTATGTGGAAGTAACTAACATGGTTTTCTTTTGTATATGTTAATATGAGTTATGTTCCTAATGTGATTAATAAGCACATGTATTGGTTATTATGCGGATTTTACGACTGAGTTGTCTTGACTTCTATTCTGGTTATATGCATGGTTCTGTGATGTGCCCTAGCTACGAATATTGTTTATGATTTAATAAGTTATTGAATGGTTGATGACAACATGGGCTAACAAGAGATGTTCCAGCTAGCTTGAAATGGAATTGAGCCTTCTTGCTGATTCTTGAATGAAGTATAGAAGTCTATGATCAAATATGCATTCATGACTTATAACTTTCGTGTTTACCATATGTTTGACAAAATGAGTATGATGTATTAGGCATGTATAGGTCAATATATTGTTTAATTTTTGAATGGTTGGCATTTTTATCATATCAATTATCTTTTTGGAAAGTTATAGGTATTTTTGGGTAGTGCTCTGGAGGCTAGCTCGAAAAGGTGGTACAGATCTCACAACCGCTGGCATAGAAATGAGGGATTTGGGTCAAAACTGCTAATATCCAAGTTATGGGTGTGGTTGGAGCCCCATAACCGCATGCACAATGTGTCAAGGGTGTGGTTGTGGAGTCAAATTGGTGAAAAAGAGTTCAAGATCAGGGATTGATCATCTGGTGTGGTTGTCAAGCTCCTGAATGATCTATAGTCCCTGAAGGATGGCAATAATATTCCAGTTTGTAGGCCCCACTTCCTTAAATGAAACTTGGAGGTCGGTTCATGTCATAGTATCACTCGGCTCATGTTTACCTTGGAGGGCTTGTAAAAGTGGGTAAATGTGGGGTGAGTGGTTAGAGTTTGGTATTAGAGCTTCCAGGTTCAAACACTTGGATTGGATAGGCTAAATGAATATCTTTATGCATGCATTGTGATGGTTATGGTTATCATTCATGTGGTTATAATTGTAGTTTTGTGTCATCATGCATGATGTTGATATGTTGATGTCGTTATATATCTATATCATGCTAATCTAGACTTATTTGTTCAGATGAGATAGCCTCCTCTGAAATACATTGAGGTATGATTTTGATTATGTTTCTATTTGGTTCATCTAACATGGTATGCTTGCAGGGAAGAGAAGGCCAAATATGAAGAGAAGGATGGTGGACTCTAGTTCACATGATTCTCCTTATAGGCCCGATGTGAATTCCATGGAATGAGAAAAGTTAGTTGAGAAACAAGGAGAAGAGTATTCCTCTGATCTAGTAGATACATTGAGGATTTTGAGAGCATAGATTAGAAGTTGCAAGGTAGAAAATAATAAGTTGATTGATCCACAGGAAAGACTTTCCAGATCTCATGAAAAATAAGCAGATGTTAATTTAGTGATTCTATAGAGCCTTTATGAGTTGCAAAAGCAAGGATAGATAGGGATCAGTCATAGGGATAAGTAGGATGCGAAGACTAATGGGGTAGATGGTAGCAGGTTAGGTCCCTATAATACTAGTGTAGCAGCCTTATAGTTATTGTTGTGCCCATGTAACCCCCCATATTGTTATTTTTATGCCTTATAGAAGCCCACTATTGTTATTGTTGTGCCCTTACATTATTATTGTTATGTAGGCTCAGATTATATTGTGACCCCTTACACTCATATATATACAAAGGAGGTATTGTCAATTGTATCATCCAAAAATTGTTCATTTATGTAATTCAAAAGAGATTCCCCCCTCAAAGAGGAAATTTTTTAAGTCGTTGATCTATCTTTTCTTCTATTTTGTGAGCTAGTTGCATAAAATTTGGTACTAGAGCTTTGGATCCTAGGGTTTCGCTTCTTCAAACAGTGAATCTTGGAATTTTCACTATAACATTTTTTCTACAAGGCTTCTGAAGCTAAAATTAAAATCACGTGGAGATTAAATCTTGGTGAATGTTGAGTACGAATTTCAGATCTTGGTTTGCTATATTTTAGGATATATGATCCGAGGAAGTTAGGTTTTTTGCAGGCTCCAAACTTTAGTCTCAAACATGTGACATAGGGTAATCCGTCATAACTCTCTTTATGAACATCAGATTTGAATTTCTTAAAAATTGACCGAAATTTCATAGACTCTAGTTTGTCGTAGATCATTTTCAGAGCCTAAGGTCAAAACAGTGACACGCGGCATTCTGTACAAGTTCGCTCTACTAAAGTTGCCTATAATCAGGTCATCATAGGAGATTTGGCATAACTCTTTCTTAAAGACTCCATTCTCAGTTTGAATTGTGGGGTTGGAAAGAAGATTTAGAGGTATACCAAAGTACACAATTTCAGACCTTGGAGATCTGAATTTACAGAGCTACAATAGATTCAATATCGAGCTCCTACAAAGCAAGAAAAAGGTGTATATGTTTTTAAAATTGGAAAACGTTTTGTTTGAAAAATTAGTTTGAAGTGATTCAAGGAGCATAATGAAGCATAAATATCATTATTTGATTCCAAAATGACTCGAAGAAAGAAAATGGAAACACCTAGTAAGCAACCATAAATATCTACTATGGTGCATGAAGAAGAGGAATAAATGCAACATGCTATATCAAAATTACGATACCAAGTGCAACAAATTTCACTCTTGCAAAGAGTAACCAAAAATGAAATGGAAGCTAATATGGATAGTTTGAAGAATGATTTAAAAGAAGATATGTAAGGTTTGAAAGATGGATTAAAAGAAGACATGAAAGCTAAGATGAAAGGTTTGAAGGATGGATTAAAAGTAGACATGAAAGCTAAGATGAAAGGTTTGAAGGAAGGTTTGACAAAGTTGCTACAAGAAATGCTTCCCAATGGTGAAAAGATATTAGATGAAACTCATGATGAGAACAAAAAGAATGTTAATCATGATTTTAGAGACTCTAACTTTGGATTAAAGATCCACCATATTCCAAAGATCGATATGAGGAAGTTTGATGTCAAGGATCTAGTAACATGGCTACTAGAAATCGAGCAATATTTTGATCTCCAAAATGTGCAACACATACTAAAGGTACACACTGTATATTTATATTTAGAACCCAATCAGTTTGTATGGTATCAATGACTTTGTTCTCGTAAATCACTTGTCACTTGGTCAATTTTTACAGAGGAAATGATAGCACATTATGAGGATACAAAGAGTGACACCTTATTTAGCCAATCGATAAATATCAAACGAAACGGTTTAGTGGCGACTTCCAAAAATTGAATATTAGGGAAAATAATATTCCAGAGGAGGATAGGATTGGTGTCTTCATAGGGACTTTAAAGGATAACATCCAACATGAGGTTCACCTTTGGAACCTGATTCATTGGAGAAGGAATTTATGGTGGCAAGACAAGTTGAAAGAAAAATTATGGCAACAAGGAAGTCTACCACTCACAACTATAAAGATGGAAGTGTTGCTACTCCTAGCCTTCCACAACCTACAAGGTTGACACAAAAATTGGAGGAAAAAAGAGCAAAAGGGATTTATTACAATTGTGATAACAAACACACTAAAGGTCATAAGTGTGTTGAGAAGTAATTATTTTACATAGATTGTGAAGAGGAGGAAGAAAAGGAACAAGAGACATCAAAAGAAGAGGATATACACCAGGAACCAACCCCAAAGAAAGAATAAATGAATCCAACCATATCTTGTAATGCATTGGCAGGAATTATTACTCCTCAAACTTGCAATATAGAAGGGCATATCAAGAAGAAAAAGGTAATAGTTTTTATTGATTCGGGTAATACCCATAATTTTATTCATTGTAAGATAGTTAAGGAATTAAATTTCTTCCTCTATCTAACACTAGAGTGTCAAGTGATGGTCGAAAATGGAGGAGCTATTAAATTGCTCTAGAAAGTGCCATAATATTAAGCTATCCATGGGGGAATATGTATTGCATAGTCCAATGCTTTCCATTCCAATGGGTGGTGTTGATGTTGTACTAGGAGTCCAATGGTTACAATCTTTGGGGATGTTAGCTTTTAATTTTCAAGAACGTTTCTTGAAATATTTTTGGGAAGGAAAGGAAGTTTAATTAAGGGGTATTGCAGGGAAAACAGGAAAGATAATCAACTCTAATGAAATCACAAAGCTTCTAAAGAAAGAATAATGGGGCATAATTGTACAATTATGCTCACCAGAGGTTCAAACATCGAAATATGTTTCTCCGGATTTCTAAAAAGTCTTGGACAAACATTCCAAGGTATTTGAGACTCCCAAAGGCCTCCCACCAATAATGATCATGCTATTCATTTGATTCCAGGAAGTGTTCCTCCAAACATTAGGCCTTGCAGACATCCTTATGTCCAAAAGAGTGAAATTGAATGTATAGTTGCATAAATTCTAGTTAAAGTTCTTTCTCTACTCTAGTAGTATTGTTGCATAAGAAGGATGGATCATGGTGCATGCGTCTGGATTGTAGGGAGCTAAATAAGCTCATTATTAAAGATAAATTTCCCATTCCTGTCATTGATGAATTACATGGAGCAATTTACTTCACCAAGCTAGATCTTCGTTCAGGATATCATCGAATTAGAATGAAGAATGAAGACATTCTGAAAACAACATTCAAAACTCATGAGGTTCATTATGAATTTTTGGTCATGTCTTTTGGCCTTACTAATTCACCTTCCACATTTCAAGGTTTGATGAAATCCATTTTCAAACCCTTCCTTAGAAAATTTATGTTAGTATTTTTGATGATATACTAATCTATAGAAAATCTTGGAAGGATCTTTTTTAGCATGTTGATAGGGTGCTCAAACTATTGGAGGAGAAACAATTATATGCAAAAACCTCCAAATTTTCTTTGGATTACATGAGGTGGAATATTTGGGTCATATTTTATCTCATGAGGGTGTTAAGGTAAACCCTAAATTAAATCTATTAAAGAATGGAAAATCCCTATTTCCCGGAAAACTAGTGTCTTTTCGATCTGCTAGTCCCACTAAGATGGGTAGCTATCTTAGAAACAAACAATCAAAACACTTTGTGATTTCCTTTATGTATGATAGATAAGAGAGAAGCAAAGGGGACTAACCTAGATATTCTGCTTGACTCCTTGCTTGATTTCTCTCTCCCTTGATAGAGCTTGCAACTCCTCTCCTACTTGTCCCACTTTAGAGAATACCTATAGAGTCAAAGTAACAAAACACCATCAAAGCATCTCGATCTATAATATCATAAATAATGCAAAATCAGAAATACATTGAACATACAATTGCATTCACAAATAACAAGATTGTATGGAGGAAAACTCAAAGAACTTTATTAATAATAGAAGAGAGGATTACAACCCAGTTGTCTGATCCAGCATCATCCTCCCAGCATCAAAGCCCTCTTCACCTCATGAAAAGAAAGATCACCCAACAATACAATGTTCCTTCTCAAAGATAAACCAACAACACTTCCTTACAAATTACAAAATTCCCTCCAGATCTCTTAGATGAGGGATCCATTTATAGATGTCTTGCAAGGGTGTGAATCAGCTCTGGGTTTTTGATTAGTGTCATTCCACTAATAGTTCTTGGTTCCACTTGGAGATTTCATCGATCTCTTACTCATCCCTGGGCGAATTCAGAGAGGCAAGTGTCATAGGAGAAGTTTCTAGAAGATTCCATGGGCATCCACTTAGCAAACTGTCTCAGCCATTTGTCCATTCTCGCTCATCGCACCCTACAGAAGGCATCTTCAGTATGCATCACAACTGGCTAGTGTAACAGCCAGTATGCATCGCACCTTGACCATGGAGCAGTTAGTATGGTCCAGTTTTGGCCAGTTTTGAGTGGTTTTTCAGGTGGAACTTCTGGGAAATGATGTAATTAGTTGACCATGATCCTTTAGAGTATGAAACAACACTTTTAGGGGTTAAAGAGCCCTTCGTTTATCGACATATGTGATTGGGGTTGAAGTGCCCAAATATGTCTATAACAGTTGCCCCCTAAAGCATGAGGTCGTAAATCTTCTGATGTCAGGTGAAATGCTTTATCATGAGGATCTGAGGTATTCAAACTGGAAGGTGACTTGTATAAAATACAATACAATACATCATCATCATATTATTTTCATGATCTAGCTGAGGCGGGCATTTCCATGCTCAGCTTTATAAATTCATTTTCATGTACATAGTGACAGATAATCATCTGCTATTGCAGACTGGTGATTCTTTGTATGTAGAGTCATCATCCCTTAGCTTGGATGATCATCTATCCAGATTCAGTGTACATTTGATGTCTTTATATTCCTAAATATATTGCAGCCCGGATGGATGAAACTAGATCTGAGGTCTTCAAACTCGTTCAATCTTCGCTCGATGTACAAGTCGATCCATGTGAAAAGATGTCCTGAAGTCGAACATGGAAAGACATTGCCT
>APFE030121399.1:0-10365 GCA_000404065.3 Pinus taeda
TATATTTATTTTACAAAATATTGGGTAAACTAATCATCTTTTTAATTAATAACAACCAATCCTACTCATACATAAATTGTCAATTTGGATAGGTATTTTTACTTCAAGGTTATTGTGAAAAGTATATACAGGAAACAATCACTAACTGACATTGGATAATTCCTAATGCTAAGATTTTTTCTACAATAATTGGCACACAATCAAATCAAAGTTATCACTCTTCACACTTACGTGAATGAAAATCAATTCACACACACCACATTGTCAAACCCTAGCTTGCATAGAAATAATACTCCGCACACAATGTTGGAAATGAAATCACACTTGCAGAAATGAAATAATACTCATTCATCAACACCACTCTCACAAGAAATAGGAAGAACATTCCTTAAATCAACTCTTAGGTTGCACACCATCATTTAATCACACCCTCGCACAACCATTCATTCAACCAACATCAATCCAATATCACAATAGTATAAATCGAACAATGATAAACACTCAATTAGTGAGGATCAATCCTAGAGTAACCATGCTGACAAACAAACAATCTATATCAATATTCTACAAGTTAAATTAACCAACAGTAGCAACAATGTATCAACAAGAATTTGTAATAATGATAATTGAAATTGTAATATAAATTGAATTAACATAACTTGTAAATAATAAATTAATATGAAACAACTATCTATCTCTACTAACACACCAACCCTTGCTGAAGAGGAAAGCCCTTCCTCCTTAGCAGGGGGTTGGTGATTCACAACTCATGAAATAGTAACATAGAGGTAAGCCACAAACTTGTAGAGATTGCATTAGCGTTGGAAATGAAGTTACAAGATGTATTCTTACAAGAGTTATGATTCCAATCCAACCCTATCCTAACTCTCTTCACTTCCAACCTGTTCTCTACCCATGCATTTTATACAAAGAGATAAAGGGACACATTGGAGCAAATCCCCTCAAATATTGGTTTTCATAGTTATGGACATATTATAAAATATTGACTCTATGTGTTTCTTGGGGATATTATTTGGAAAATAACTCAATATCTGATTATAATAATTTGATTTATCATAGAATCATCTCAGAATAAGCTATCTCTTTTACATTTACTAATATGGTTGCTCTGTTTGGGACACAGTTTGTCAACGATTGCAATAAAAAAGATGTTCCTGAAAGAACTACATGTAGCACCCAATCCATGAAATTTTTGGAGAAACCACTTGCGTTTCACCTAATTGGGGATGTTCTCAGAAAAAACCCATGTCACAAATTTTCCAGATCCATCTTCATTAGTCCACAAATCGCGTCTGAATTTAGTCACTTGATTCTTCCTTGTGTGAGTTGTTTGACCTGCAGATCATGAGTTGGAACTTAATGGAGTTGACCTAGGTATGACTTGGACAACAAAAATCCATGTCAACATCCCTAGGAATGAAGCCCGTGTTCCATAATTTCTCCTGGGCCTGCGTAAGTATGCTAACGTTAAAGGATGTTGTTGTTACTGCATAAGAACCACTTGAACCACACTAGGAAAAACATCATCAGCAAAACCAACAATAATCCTTTATAATTCATCAAAAATAAAGGAAAATAATGATAATTAATCACTTTGACATTGTAAGCTTAATGTGGTACATTCACAAAGAAACACAACAAGTGGTACATTCTTGGTGTGATTTGGAACTTAATGGAGTTGACCTAAGTATGACTTGGATAACATAAATCCATGCCAACATCCCTAGGAATGAAGCACATGATCCACAATTTATCTTGGACTTGCATAAGTATGTTAAAATCAAAGGATGTTATGTTACTGCATAAGAACCACTGGAACAACACTAGGAAAACGATCATCCGCAAAACCAACAATAATACTTTATAATTTGTCAAAAATAAAGGAAAATAATGTTAATTAACTACTTTAACTTTGTAAGTTTAATGTGGTACATTCACGAAGAAACAAAATAAGACGAGTAATATATGGGAAAGGAAGTGTGGTAAAATGGCTGAAATTGGTTGTTTAGGATGGTGAAAAATGAGATAATTTGGCGAACCAACACTATTTTTATCATTTTAGGCCCATTTCACTTGCAAATCCATTTATAAAATCATTTCAAAAATAATGTTGGCAGACTCTCAAAAGTCTTATTGGATCATATCTCCCCTAAACAATTCTTATCTGAACTTACACAAGGCCAAAACAACTTACAGATATAATCATAAACACCGATATGCAACAGAAAACACTTCATTCCATTAATAGAAAAATATTGAACTATTCTTACAAACATAATGGAAATAAGATAGCTCGGGCAATGGTAGCTTATCTCTGAGAAGAGATGTGGCGGCTGCATGCCTCTGAACTGTGTTACAATGAGGCTCAAGGGGCTATTTATTATTGAAAAACATGAGAAAACCCTAAACAACCAAAACCCTAACCCCAGGAGTTGTAACATCAAGAGCTTGTGGGCCTCGTTGGGGTCAACTGGGCAGCCAAATTCCCGGGGTCACAACTTGGTCATATTATCTTTGTCTGGCGTGTACGATACCTTGTTGGAAAGTTCTCACCGAGTACTATAGGTTTTGCTACAAACCCTTTCCTATGGCCATGGGCCTATCGCAGACCCCAAAAAAACACCATTTAGGGGGTCAAAACTACTCCAGAAGTTCAGGACCAGAAAAACTGCTAAAAATAGTAAATGTTCAAATGAACAAGCAAACATACGAAACTGACTAGGGGGTCTAGGTGGAATAGGCAGGTGGCCACCAATATCCACCTAGATCTTTCCTCCCCCTTAAGAAGTAATAGCCCCCATTGTGTATAAAGCCTCCATGAGGTGAGGAAATTTATGTTGAACCTAGTCCCTTGTGAACCACTTGCCCTGGTGAAGGAGTTGGCCTTCTTTGACAACTCTATATAACTGTATCCTCTGTTGGTGAGTGTTATTGACCTATGTGTCCATGATCTGATTAATATTGGCTTGTTCCATGTAGTCCGAGTTGAGCTCTGTTGGTGTGAGTTGTTTTGTAATGTCAGATGTGTCTAACAATGGTGGAAAGTATGGCTAAAGGCGATCTACATTGAACACTGGGTGAAGATCAAGGAACGATGGGATGTTGAGCTCGAAGACATTGTCACCGAAGACCTTGGTGATGGTGTATGACCCATATCGCAGTGGGCGAAGCTTGCGATGGGGTCCAGCAAGGCTCTTCTTCTACAAATATAGCCAAAATTTGTCACCCACCTAGAACTTGTGTGACACTCAATATTGATCATGGCACTACTTGTACTTAGCATGAGCTTTGTCCAATATATCATGGACCTATTGGTGGATGTGTTGAACGTGGTCAATGAAGTTGTTGGCCCTTTCAGCTTCAGACTGAATGTGAGCTGAATCTACCTAAGTGGTTGCAAATGGTATGGCCACATCAATGGTACATAATGGTTGAAATCCCAGCCCTACCTGAAAGGGGTTGTGGCATATTGAGTTGTGGAGAGCTATGTTGTAGTTGTGTTGGACATAGGGGAGACTTTCATCAAACGTGTGTGGATGCTTCGAGTTTTACATGCGTATAATGTGTACGATCATCCTCTTGACAACCTCTGTTTCGCCATCAGTTTGGGGATGGAAAGTCGTGGACTTAGTAAGTTTTGTAACCAGCATCAACCAGAGACTTGACCAAATTGCACTCATGAATCTGTTGTCCTGATCTTAGACAATGGATTGTGAGATCCCAAAGTGTACCCACACTCGCTCAATGAAGAGCTTAGTAGTGGCCTCTACCATGATACTCTTCTTGCAGGCCGCCATGATGGCCATCTTAGAGAACATGTTGACGACCATGAAAACACAATCATTTTTATGCTTAATAGAAGGAATTCTGGACATGTAATCCATGGAGACAAATTCCCAAGGTCGACGAGGAGTAGGTAGAGGAGTATACAAGCCTTGCTTAGTGATGGTTAGTTTGGCAATGGAGGTAGTGGTGCAGGATCTAATGTACTTCCCAACATCTTGACGAAGTTTCGGCCAATAAAAATACTTTTGCAATACCACCATTACTTTCTCTACTCTGAAATGTCCAGTGACCCAGTTGTGGTGCACCTCCCAAATCATCTTGGAACACTCACTTGAAGGAATACAAATGTGTCCCAGGTGACATAACAGTGCATCATGAAGGTGAAAATTTGTCACTTGCTTCCCTTCCAGGAGTTTCTAGTATATGCTTATGAATTCTGGATCGCTCTTGTAAAGATGTGACCACCCCAATGTCTCGTGCCCACAGGAGTCGAGCATAGTGATCAGCACCATGACCGGTGATTGACTAAGGCAATCAATGATGTCATTGGTGTTGCCCTTTCTACTTAATGTTCAAATGGAATTGTTGCATATAAGTGGACCATTTATGATGACAATTGTTCTGTAACTTCCCTTGTGTCTGTATGAACTGTAGAGGTCGGTGTTTTGTGTGGATGGTTGTTTCCTTCCCCTGAATGTAATTCTTCCATTGACAGCAGGTCTGCACAATGGAATACACTTGTTTGTCATAAGTGGGGTACTTTCAGACTGTGTCTAAAAGTGTCTCACTGTGGTAAGCCACGGGATGCCCATGTTGAGTAAGAACTACACCAATAGCATCGGAGGCATCTATCTCAATCTCAAATGGTTGTTGCAGGTTTGGTAATGTGAGCACTGGTGCATAATAGAGGTGATTCTTCAACTCGAAGAATGATTTTTTTTGGGTTTTCGACCAAAACAATTTTGCTTTCACTCTGCCCTTGGTGCCTTGACTTGAAGTCCAAGTGATATGAGAGAACCCCAACAAGAACCTACAGTATAAATTAGAAGGACCCAAAAATATGCGGAGCTCTGTTAGACTAGTTGGAGCTGGCCAATCCCGAATGACTTGTATCTTGGATGGGTCCGCATGTACACCCTGCTCATCAATGATGTATCCCAGATATTGAACCTGGGTCAAGCCAAAGGTGCATTTCTCCAAGTTAGCACACAACTTGTGTTTTTGCAGGGTTTGAAGGATCTGTCAAATATGGTAGAGGTTCTCTTCCCAACTCTAGCTAAAGGTCAAGATATCATCTAAATACACCACCATGAATGCATTGGTGAAGTGTCATAAGATGTCTTCCATTAGTCTCATGAAGGTTGCAGGGGCATTCTTTAATCTGAATGGAATGACGAACCATTTGAAAAGGCCCTCCTTGGATTTGAAGGCAATCTTCCACACATCAGAGCATTCGATAGGCACAATGTGATAACCTGACTTCAAGTCAATCTTCCTGAAATATTTCGCCCCTTTAAGCTAGTCCAGAAGATCATTAACCCACAGGATTGGGTACTTATTTCGGACAATGATCTTGTTCAATGTCTAATAGTCAATATAGAGCCTCTAGGTCCCATCCTTCTTCTGTACCAATACAATCGGGCTCCACATGGTGATGAGATTGGCCTGATGTGCCCTTTCTGCAATAGTTCCCGAATCTGCCACTTGATCTCTTCTCCATAATAGAGCATCGATAAATCAGTCCATTGGGCAACAGTGTGCCCAGGGTTAGATCGGTGGAGTGCTTGACCTGACAGTGCAGAGGTGCCCCTGTGGGTGAGGCGAAAATATCCCTGTACTCCTCCACGACCTTGTCAATCTGTTGTCGCTGTGTAGAGGAACCCTGCCTGGAATATGTGGCCATAACCTTCTTCTTGCCCTGGGGGCAAAACATAAGGAAAACAAATTTCTTGGTCAAGGAAATGATCTTACTTCATTTATTTTCAGTGATAAAAGAGATGGTGGTAAGCGGGGCTAAGTCCGATATCCTGTACAACTTATTAGCCAAAGTAATACAAAGCAAGGTCTAGAGTCATATACAACATGTCGCTTCCACAAGTATGGTTTTCATAATAATACATCACAAACTTCAAGAGGAGAAACGTCACACAGTATCTCATCTGTGAAGGGCCTCATGCTGTAGGGAAGGCGACACTGCTAGCTGACGTGAAGATCTCGTCCCTAGAGAAGCCACCCGATGGTGTACGACTATGGATGTGTTGTATTGTTTAGGCCCATATGCTTCACTACCTCTACTAAAATGAGGTTCTTTTGGTTCCCATTGTCGACAATGAACTGCAACAGAGAACCCTTCACCCACATCTGTGAGTGGAAGAGGCGTTCCCCCTCCTCTAGATCTTTAGGCTCAAACTTCTGGATCTTGGTGGTGGCCATGATGGCACTAGTCTCCACATCAATGATATGTTTCCCTTTGTCAGTTCCATTATCAGGTTCTAATTCAAAGTCATAACCTGCATCTGATTCAGAAGCCTTCAGCTCGGCCACTAGTGACTACTTGGTCTGACACTCACTTGTATTGTGAGTGGAGCTCTTATGGAACTCACAAAATTTTCTCGTTTCCTTCTTCATCTTCATGGTGTTGTTCTTTTCTTGCGGCTTTGGCGGGCTTTCCTCGGTAGCCTCGCCTTGGTTTGGTCCTTTGTTCTGTGGTTTGGGGGTGCCTTTTCCTTGCTTTGGATTTGCAGATCTAAAGTCCCACTTCTTCTGTTTACACTTCTGCTCAATCTTAACAGCGTATTGATACACTATGCCAAGCGAGGAAATGTCCAGGAACATGGTCGTGGTACATGAGCACCAAATGCCACTTAGTATCCTTGATACCCAACTTCATGCGAAGGGTATGAAAAATATTTGTGAACTTTGGCACATCTTGGTCCCTTCCCTGTCATAGCGTAGTCCACTTTATGTGTTTGTCTTTATAGCTCCCGTGAGGGTAATATTGTTCCTTGATGGCGTCTCAGAAAGAATTCCAAGTGGATGCGGCTGAAAACTGTGAGGTTTCACTCTCATCCTTTTGTTTACAGTAGGTTTTCCACTATTCCTTGATGTGTGGGGTGGCTTTGAGAAGTGAAAAAGTAATATTTTCCTGATTGGAAAAGTCATGAATTGAAAAATATCCTTCCAACAGATTTAACCATTTATCTACGGCATCTGCATCTATCAGGCTTTCGAATATGGGAATATTGAAGTTAACTTGTACCTTAAAAGGAGTGGCGCTTCCAGAGTGGTTGTTGGATGAAGATGCATCACCTGTGGGTAGCTGTCGAAGGATCTTGGAAAATTTATCTAGCATCGCATCCCTCTGTCTCTCAAGGGATTCCTCGAGCAACATTTTGAAAGGATCTCCTGCCCCCTCATCTTTCTTTTCTTCCACCATGGGAGGTTTTGCAAGGTTGATATTGCAATGGTTCAACCAAATCAAGCCCTAACTCTTTATACCCTGACTTCGTTGGGGACATGAAAAGAAAAATAGAGAAAGAGAAGATCGCTCTGATACCACTGATCCAAACTTACCCAGGCACGCAACAACTTATAGATATATTCATAAACACCAAGATGCAACAAAAAAACACTTCATTTCTTTAATAGAAAAATATTGAACTATGCTTACAAACAAAATGGAAATAAGATAGCTTGGGCGATGGTAGCTTATCTCTGAGAAGAGATGTGGCAGCTACATGCCTCTAAACTATGTTACAATGAGTCTCAAGGGCCTATTTATTATTGGAAAACATGAGAAAACCCTAAACAACCAAAATCCTAACACCAGGAGATGTAACACCAAGAGTTTGTGGGCCCCGTTGGGGTTAGTTGGGAAGCCAACTTTCTGGGGTCGTAACTTGGTCATATTATCTTCATTTAGCACGTACAATACCTTGTTGGAAACGTCTCGCCAAGAACTACAACTTTCACCATCGGCCCCTACCTAAGGCTATGGCCCTGCCACGAACCCCAAAAAAACTTCGTTTAGGGGATCAAATCGGCTTTGGAAGTTCAGTACCCAAAAAACTACTAATAATAGTTGTTGGGCTGTGTTATATTCTTTCCATGACTAGCCCACGTAGTTAACTTGGGGGTTAGAAGGGGGGCAGAGCCCCCCCTTCGTTGCACCGATTGTGTAGCGGGTTCTTTCCATGACTAGCCCACATAGTTAACTAGGGATTAGAAGGGGGGCGAAGCCCCCCCTTCGTTGCATTGATTACGTAGTGGGGGAAGTCGCAGGGGGTTTAAGGGATGTAGGTAACCCCACTCTATGGGGTCCGGGGCAGCGCCCCAGAAAATTTTGTTTTTGGACCCTATATTAGGTTAGGCAGACCTACCTATGGTTTTGTGCATGATTTTTCACACATGGTTTTGGACGCGATGGTTTTCGGTCCATGGTATTGGATGCTTCGACATGTATAAATATGTATTGTAACATTGAAAGAAACATAATGAAAAATCAAGCTGGTAGTCCCGGCTTTGGGATCCAGGGGAAAATCTCTGTGTATATGTGTTTTATTTTTTATGCTCTCACATTATTTATTTTCTGTGTTTTAGAATTTGTATGCAGGTAATTTCTGTACGGGGTTAAAACCTACATTTGGTATTATAGTTGTTTTGGCTTCAAGGGGACGCCTTTGCTATTGAGGGGTTTTGCTTGGGCCTGTGGTAGACCCTGTTCAGTGGGAGATCTATGGGATTGATTCTGGTGGTGAAAGAAGATGGTTAGTAGTGGAAAGATAGAGATTGAGAAATTTAATGGTCAGAGTTTTCAGTTATGGAAACTCAAGATGGAGGATCTGTTGGTGGATAAAGATCAATGGATCGTGGTAGATCCAGGTACTAAACCAACAAGAGTGTCCAATGAAGAATGGAAGAAGTTGGATCAGAAGGCAAAGAGCATAATACGATTGTGTGTCTCAGATTCAGTATTGTTGAATGTATCAGGGGAAGCTACAACGAAGGCTTTGTGGGACAAGTAAGGGACTTTATACCAATCTAAGTCTCTGGTGAATAATTTGTTCCAAAAGAAAAAGCTCTATAACCTGAGGATGAAATATGGAGACTCAGTGATAGAGCATCTGAATCCATTTAATATTGTGGTAAGTCAGTTATCGTTTGTTGTTATCAAAATTTTAGATGAAGATAAGTGCATTAGTTCGTTGTGTTCTCTACCAGATTCGTGGGATAGTCTGGTTATTGCAATAGGTAGCAATGCAACTGCCTTGCAGTTTGATGCAATAGTCTCATCCTTGTTGATGGAGGAGATGAGACAGAAAATATGGAGAGACAGAATGGCGATGCCTTGCCTGAATGAGGACGGTCCCAGAATAGAAACAAAAATAAGTCATCGAGTGGGAGATCTAAATCTCCAGGAAAACCTATAAAGGTGGTGTGCTGGAAATGCAGAAAGGAAGGGAACTACAAAAGGGATTGTAAATCTAAAGCTCCTGACAAAGGAAAAGGGATCTAATGATGCTCCTTCTGCAAGGTGAAAACCACTAGATGAAGGTGGGGTGTACTTGGCTTCTTCAGTACACATGTAGATCATGAGACATGTTGATAGCGCTCAGGTGCTCCTTTCCTTTCACTCCCATAGAGAGTGGTTCTGTGAGTTGAGAAATACGATGGGGTGAATGTCTCCTTAGGGGAGATAGGAAGGCTAGATCATTGGTCACGGAAAAGTAAAGTTGAAGTTGCAAGGTGGAAGGGTTAGAACACTTCCGGGTGTTCTACATATTCCTGCATTGGCCAGAAATCTGATTTCTGTAAGCAAGTTGGATGATGCAAGTGTAAAAACAATGTTTGAGAAGGATACTTGCAAGATGGTTCAGGGAGCACTGGTATTGATGCGGGGATTTTGTATTGGAACTCTATACAAGCTGCAAGGTAGCATTGTTGTTGATGGGTGCAACAATTCTCTGGTTCCTACAAGTGGAGCAGAAAATCTAGTGGTCTCTGGAGAGAAGACCATGTTGTGGCATCAATGACTTGGAAATATTGGAGAGAAGGGCCTTTGAATACTTCATGGTAAAGGTATGGTATAAGGTATAAGTAATAGCTCTGGATTTTGATTTCTGTGAAAATTGTGTATATGGGAAGCAGAATCAGGTGATTTTCCCCTCTGTTGGTAAGAGGGCGAAACAAATATTAGAGCTTGTGTACAATGATGTGTTTGGACCTGTGAAGGTTCCATCACTAGGTAAGTCTATATACTATGTATCATTTACAGATGAATTCTCAAGCAATACATGGATATATTTCCTTAATAAGAAATCTGTAGTCTTTGATAGGTTTAAAGAATTTAACGCTATGGTGGAAAACTAGACAGAGAAGAAGATAAAGGTACTAAGGATAGATAACGGTGGAGAGTTTTGCAGTAAGGAATTTGAATAATTCTGTAAGAAGTGTGGTATGGCACGGCATAAGACTACTCCATATACACCTCAGCAAAATGGATTTGCAGAAAGAATGAACAAGACGTTGATGGAAAGGGCAAGAAGCATGCTTAGTGGT
>APFE030121399.1:22481-32624 GCA_000404065.3 Pinus taeda
CATTGGTCGCGGAAAAGTAAAGTTGAAGTTGCAAGGTGGAAGGGTTAGAACACTTTCGGGTGTTCTACATATTCCTACATTGGCTAGAAATCTGATTTCTGTAAGCAAGTTGGATGATGCAGGTGTAAAAAGGTGTTCGAGAAGGATACCTGCAAGATGGTTCAGGGAGCACTGGTATTGATGCAGGGAGTTCGTATTGGAACTCTATACAAGCTACAAGGTAGCACTGTTGTTGATGGCTGCAACAATTCTCTAGTTCCTGCAAGTGGAGCAGAAAATCTAGTGGTCTCTCGACAGAAGACCATGTTGTGGCATCAATGGCTTGGACATATTGGAGAGAAGGGCCTTCAAATACTTCATGGTAAAGGTATGGTAGATGGTATGAGTAATAGCTATCTGAATTTTGATTTCTGTGAAAATTTTGTATATGGGAAGCAGAATCGGGTGAGTTTCCCCTTTGGTGGTAAGAGGGCGAAACAAATATTAGAGCTTGTGCATAGTGATGTGTTTAGTAAGGTTTCTTCTTGATCCTTGTATTGATATTGGGGCTTGTGTTTTTCATTCACCTCTTGAGGCTTTTTACTTGGATTAGGCTGTACCATGAATCCTCCATTATAACTTATTTTACAAGTGGATCGATTTACAAAAAAGAAAACCACACCATGAATCCTCCATTATAACTTATTTTACAAGTGGATCGATTCAAGAAACTCGGTTCATCAAAATGCAAAGAGACTATTTTTATAAGGAGCATGAAGATAGTGGAAGATGTCAAAAGTGAAACTCTTTCTATCTCTTTCTTAATAAGAGAATAAACATCTCTGTAAGGACTTGTTTAACTAACAAGCTAAAAATTGGCATTTTCTAATGAGGCCACAATTTTTCTCAAACGAAAAAATTCTCATCAGAATCCTATGATATTTTTTTCAAGAAATCTAATCTTGAGAATGTTTGAATCGTTTTTTTTAGAATCATTAAAAACTCCTGGGCACCCAAAATCCTAATGCTTGGCAATTGTAACCGACATTTCCAAAAAATTCGGTCACTTTGAAATATCTATTGTTTTCTGAAAAAAAAAATATACCCTCATTAAAATACAACCTAAAAATTTATTTGTGCAACTAACTAATCAATTTTCAACCAATAATTTATTCATTCAACTAACTAATCAATGCCCAACATGTTATGTATTGTACAACCAACACACTCTCTCATAATGCAAGGTCCTCAAAATGAAAATAGAAAAGAAAAAAGATAGTTTCATTAACCACATTAAACAAACTTTGACAACTCAAGCGGCTAGTTAGTTATTTTGAAATTAGTCTCTCCACTCTCATCCATTATTATATATTTTGTCATTTTGTTTGTGGATATAGATCTATTCTAAAGACAATAATATTGAATGGCCAAAAGTAATTACATATACAGAAGTGATTACCATATACATTGTTTCTAGGTAGGTGGTTTTATCACTAAGTTTTACATTTTTGGCTATATGATCATTCTCAATCATCATCTAGCAGTGGTATATCTGTTAGATGTTTTTGGAGGTTTATCAACATTTGATTTTTTTCAAATTTTTTTAAACTAGATTCCAATAAAAAAATCCAAAACATCGACAACGCCACAATGAAAATGGCAATTGTTTTCCACATGGACCAACCCTATGTCACTGTCATTACAATGACTTGAAAGCACGCCGAAGCCCACTCTTGAGAATGTTCATGCACAAAGTGTACGCTCTGCTTTGGGAAACAACAAGAAATAACGGGTATGCTATAGGCCTTTAATGCACCCTATAGCGCCCATTAACCCATACATAACCATGGATAGTATGGCATGAATTATGTTTTTCCTAGGCGACTTCATCGTTCCTACTCCGTCAGGTGTCACAACTCATAGTAGTTAATGCAGATGATGGACAAGACCGCTTAAACTCCCTTAGTGCAGATGTAGTAAATGAAGGTACATTTACTTGTCTGGTTTCAATTTCACTCGGGACTCAAGATTTCAAACTGAGCACTCTTGCTCTAAAAGTTTGAATTTTTTTATTGAAATGAAATTATGTGTGGATGCAGTGACTACCGCCAATTGTGAAATGAACATTATTTGCTACCTGACTACCTAAAGGAAGGGTTGTTGGCTCACCTCTAGCCCTCAAGCCAATTTCTAGTTTTGCTCAGTTGCTGGTTTTGTTTCAGAGTTGTTTTGTGGAAATGCTTGGTGGTAGTCCCTACATCCCACACATAATTTCATTTCAAAATTTTGTTTCAAACTTTTCGAGTGCGAGTGCTCAGTTTGAAGTCTTGAGTGCCCTAGTGACGTTGAAACCAAACAAGTGGACGTGTACCTTCATTAACTACATTTGAACTAAGGGATTCTGAGCAGTCTTGTCTACCATCTACATTAACTACAACAACTAGTTGGGACCCCTGCCAGAGTAGAACGATGGAGTCGCCTAGAAAAATAGAATTCATGCCAAACCATCCATGGTTATGGGTTAATGGAAGTTATGGGGTGCATTATAACCATGGGTTAATGGAAGTTATGGGGTGCATTAAAGGCCCTATAGCAGACTCGTTATTTGTTGACTTGGGAAGTTGCATTAAAAATGAAATCGAAAGGTACCGTTGCAGTGAAAGGTTTTTTCATTGACTTTGTTGGCACAAAATGACAAGTGCCATAACACTGTTTGATTTGTATAAGCATCATAAAAAGTTTTTCCTTCAAAAAACGAATAGTCTAACAATGCACTAAATCCAAATAATAATTGCACATAATTTTCCGTTCTAATCTCGAGGTAGCCAAAGGGATGACTCATTTCGAAAAGTCGCCTTGTGAAGCTAGGCCGCACAAAATTACAAATGCCATTTTCACTAAAAGAAAAAGAGAAGAATTATATGCACAAAATGACGAGGGCACACAAAATTACAAATTCCACTTTCGCAATAAGAAAAATTATGAGCCCGCACAAAACAACAAATGTCATTTTTGCGGTAAATAAAACTGCGAGATTTGGGTCAATGTCACTTTTTCCAAAATTTTTTAATATATTATGATATGGATCACAGAAGCTTAAATTCAAATTGAACTGAGGGATTATATACATTGAACCCTCATTCATATAAAGCCTCATAAATATTTTGTGGCATGTACAGTCTAATCTTTTTTTTAGAGAAAAGACTAATAGAAATGTGATGTCTAAGTTACAGTTGACAGTGGAATATTTCCTTCACATTCATGCTAACCTCAACTTTTGAATGACTATTGACCAAGGATTGTTAGTTTGACTTATCAAAATAAGTATTTCACATATGCTAGTAATTGCACCGATAGATGCAAAGAACATCGAAAGCTCAAGAAGTCAAAAACTACTAGCACTGACAGATGCAAAGAACGTAGAAAGCTCAGGAAGTCAAGAATAGAAATGCAAGGAAAAAATTGAAGTGAAAGTTGTATTGAAGTGGTGTCTAATATCAAACCTTGGACCCTCTTGCTCCTGATGTGCAAGATGTAGATGAAAATTCCCATGCTATGTTGCAAGATCACGGTGTTCTGTCGCAAAACGTGCGTTGTTGTGGTACTTTCACCAATGGAAATTGTTTAGTTTTTGGTGATATGACATGATTTAATTTTCCAAATCTCATCCATTCACGACACAAATTTTATGAAACCACAAGAAATTGTCATGTTAAAAAGAAACACAATTAAAGAAACTCTAATAAGGTGCTCTAAGGATTTCTCAACAAATAACTCATGTTTTTTTATCGAGAAGCACAAAACATACCTCCCTCTCTTGATCTTCCATGTCACTCCTTCACTTCATGATTTCTATGGTCTCCATGGACTTCAACAACCTTTCCAATAAATTATTCATCCTCTCCTGTGTCTATTCAAGGAATTTCAGGTCGCTTTTCGCCATTAGATATTTCTTGCACATCAAAACACTTAGGACAATACTAATCACATTTAGCTTCTTTGCTACTCTACTTGATGCTTAAAATTTGATTACCATTGCTATCTTTTTTTTAACAACTCCGCAATTGGTTGCCTTTCTCCTGCTACGAGGTCACCATTTAAGGGAATTTAATTTTTGACCTACCAAATCCATGGCACTAGCTATATAGTTCACCATTGTTAATTACTTTTAGCAATGGTTGATATATAGATTTTGTGTTTAACTCAGATCTGAAATAACATGCTTTCCTCTTTAAGGCACTGGAGATACAATTCACCATTGTTAATACCTTTAAGCAGTGGTTGATACGAAGATTTTGTGTGTTTAACTAGGATCTAAAATAGCATGCTTTCCTCTTCAAGGCTATTGTCATCTTTGCTTGCCTTCTCCAAGTTGCACCTCGAAAATATTCAATGTGCCACCAAATTTCCTTCCAATATCTACCATGCATTAACCAAAGGTAGTTCCTATCAAATCGAATGTCCTCCATCATCCAACCATATTCATGAGTGTGTTTCCAATCTGCTCTCCCTTTGAGCAAGCGATTAAATGACACAGAGGAACTTAAATGTTGATTTAGATTGTTGATGCGAACAATTATATGATGATTTGATCCACGACCATTAACACCATTTTGCTCATATTTATTGATAGAGAATTGATTCAACAAGTCATGACAAAGGTATATAGGATATTTGACTTTGATTGTGCTCCAACTTACCTTGTTCCAAGGTTTCTCCCTTGTTTTCAAGTGCATCAACCATCGTGTTAAAGTGTCGATATACATGATAAAATTATTTCCTCGAAATACTTTATTGTGTTATCCTTTGCAAAATGTGAGTGCTGGGAGTGCTCAGATTTTCCTTGAGTTTCCTTACTTGTCTGATAATTATCATTGAGTCACCAAAAACCATTAACTAGTTAATTCCTTTCGATATAGCTATTACTACCCCTTGCCATAAAGCTAAGTATTATGCTTGGTTATTGTTTGAGATACCCAATCCCCATACAAGTTTTTACATTTTTTATCATGGAGCCCATGATTACCCTCCTACTAATGCCAACAAGGTTTTTTTCGCTTATTGTTATGATGTAGAATTTTCTCCATAATTAAACCACTATAGAACATTATTGTAAAAAGCACATAAACCCTATATTATAGTTATTTTAATTACTGAATAATACATTGAGTCTACTTTAGAGTGTAGTGTTCCTTGTCATAAGAATTTTCATCATTGAATAATACATTGAGTCTGATTTAAAATGTGGTGTTTCTTTTCCTAAAAAATTTCCCCAGGTATTATGTTGGTTTGTTATTTATTTTATATATATATGACTGTTCTATTTTTAATTTCTGCACATTCTTCTCTCTCATGGATGTTTAGTGTAATAAATAACCGTATAGGAAATTCAAATATTGGTACCATACACAAGAAAGTGAAATAACGATATACGAAGTTCAAATCCTGGTAATAAATAAATAAGGACGTGAGATAATATATATGAAACCCAAGGGAAATTCCAATGACAATATGTCGCAAATTAAATGTAAAGTGGTTTTGTTCTACCCAATTAAATGTAAAGCATCTATGTTAGCTCGCCAATCCAAATGTTCATGTGAGAAAAAAATTGAATATTGTACAAACATGAAACAATTATCATTTATATTTTTACGGTGTTTATTTTTTTCAAAATTACATGACCTTCTTTGGCTCTCAGGATGAATTTTTGGCTCTCAGGATGAATTTTGGAGAATAGTTCAAACTCATTAACATTTAAAAAAGAAAACAATTCCAATGTAACAAGTTGTCAATGGCTAAGTTAATAATTCTAGTTGATTCAATTATGATGTCAGTCTTAAATTACAGATATTTAGGCCTACAAAGAATCTCGAGAAGCGAGTATAGAAGCAAATTTCATCATTACCGAGGGTAAGTGAGGATAAAAGAAAGTCAATAACTCCATAATCTTTCCACATTCCTCTCCTTTTTGTAAATTTGCCAACTCCATAATTCAATAATTCCATAATTTTTCCGCTTCCAATTGTTGTAGCATTCCTCTCCTTTCTATCAATTTGCCAACTTATGAAGCTTTACTGAACAATAATAGCAAAGAAATGTTAGTGGTGTAATGTTCTTTTACCATTGAAAATACGATGATATTGGGAAAGCGAACAAAATTAAGTTTACGAGAAAATTTTTGGCGTAAATCATATTGATATATCATTTGTCGACACATTTCGAACCAACCAGTGTGGTTCATTGTCAGGACAAGTTGAAGAATCAGATCCAACTTTGCATGTTAAATAGTTTTAGCATAGCCTCCAACGACTAACTAGACCAACGGCTAAATTTGACTAAGGACCAAAGTCATAAAAATAAGTTATTTAATAAATTAAATGAAAGTTAGTTATATTAGTTAGAGAATTGAGTATTTAATGATTACTCAATGTTTATTGATGGTGAGAATCAGGTTTGGAAGGAGCAAGATAATGGTGTGAATTTATTAATAATAATAATAAATTGTTTTTTATTTTAATTTAGAACTATTGTATTTTATTTATATAAAATTTTTAGTAAAATTAAATTAATAAAGTAAATTTATATTATAATTATAAAAAAAAAATTATTTTTAGCCTATTTTATTATGTTCTTAATTATTATTATTATTATTTTAATAGTGGAAAACATATCATAATTTAATTGTCAAACAAATAGTGAGGATAGTCATTATTGATTACTATTCGCTAATGTAGGTTGACTCATTATTGTTATTTAAAGAAAACCACGCCACTTGCAATTACCCATTGGTGGTTCGTAGGGGGGAAGATTTCACTCCTGTAAGATGGCTATAAGTCTTGGGACATTAATTTGCTTCCTTACATCTTAAAAAGACAGGCTCCTCGCCAAGCAAAAGTAGTTTTCATAATGAGCAAAAGAAACTTATATATGTGTGTGTGTGTGTTGAAAATGAGTGAACAATGTTATCTCACACATCTGCTTTTTGTTGACGATGTCCTTATATTCCTTAATGGCAGCCATCAAGACTCATCTAACTTCCATGACATCCTCATCTTTTTTTCCCTGGCTACCGGCATGGAAGCAAATCACTCCAAATCTACCATCACCCTCTCAAATACATCCCCCCTAGAAGCCAGAATTTCCCATCAATATTTCCCCTTCCAACATCATCATTTGGAGGATGGCCTCAAGTACCTGGGGTTCCGGATCAAGCCCCACTGCTATAGGATAGCGGATTGGATTTGGCTTGTGAAATTGAGAAGCGGCTGACAAATTGGAACCACAGATTCCTATCAAGAGCTAGTCGCCTTGTCCTCATAAAATCTGTCTTGGAGGCTACCCCCATCTACTGGATGTCGCTAGCCTGGATTCCTAAAGGAATTCTTGCTCGCATTCAGAAGATCTGCTGCAGATTCCTTTGGAATGGTTATAAAGAGGGAAAACCTTTCGCTTGGGTAGGACGGAAGCACATCGCTCTCCATAAGAAATGGGGAGGTTGGGGACTTAAAGATCTCTCTGTTGTTTCCAATGTTTTAAAACTCCGACTCTGGTTCGAAAACGGCCGAGGGTCGGCTCCAACTCCGACTCCGACTCGGTATCGACTCGGCTGGTTTGATTTCAATGACTCGGTTATTGTAAAAAATACATTAATTTTTTTTTACAATTTATTTTATTTTTTATTTATTTTCATTCATGTTTCCAAACACAAAGCTTTAGAATATAGAGAGAAGACAACATATGATCAAAGTAGGCTCATGAATATATCCATTATATCAAAATGGCACCCAGTGCACTGTCCAATACAAAATTCATACTTAGCCACCAATGCCAGGATTCTTTTTTGCCTCAGCCTAAGGACAATCAATAGACTACAACAACAATAATACCAATTCTTTGCCCCTAATGAAGTCTCAAAACCCTTGATTTAATTGTGGTCAAGCTCCAGAACAATCAGAGGTAAATATGTATTTGTTAGTCCATTGCCAGAACGTTTGGCTTTTTAAAAACATTGTATGGCTCAATCATTGTTTCAATTTTCTAATTCATGCCACTAGGATAACCATACGTCGGCCTTGTAATTTTCAAAACTTTCTCACAGTGATATATTACTTTAGGGCTATAAATATGCAATAAACAAAAACCCAACCATTGATATGTAGGAGGCAGAACAACTTTTGACAAATGTGCTTCAGGATTTTTGTCAAAGACCGAGCCAGCCGAGTCATTATCGAGTTGACTGAGTTGTTACTGAGTCGACCGAGTCAATGACTGCCCTGGTAACAACCCGACCAACAGTTCCATTTCAGCCACCGAGTCGACTCGGCCAGGCATTGGCTCGGTCTGACTCGGCCGAGCCAGAGTCGACTCAGTCTTTTTTTAAAACAATGGTTTTTTCACATGCATTAGCAACCAAGATGGGATGGATACTACTCACTACATAGAACCTCTGGACCGAAGTCACATACCACAAATATATTTGGCCATATCATCTTATGGAATGGATTTGTATACCAGACTGGCCTCGTACTGGGGTTTCTATGGTTTGGAAATCTATAAAGCACACTATTCCTTTCATTAGAGCGAGCCTCACATGGAGAATAAATGATGGCAATCTTGCCCGTATAAGCATGGATTCGTGGACTGGTGAGTGCATTAGTTACCTCCAGATCTCATCCACTTTCTAATCAGAGGAACATCAAGGTGATTGCCCAGATAGCAGACATGGAGAATAACTCCATCTTCGAATAGGCATATTCTTCTACTCAAAATCTAGGTATCCATGAACACTGGCAGCAGATCTGGAATGGGTACATAAATGCCCTAAACTAAGCACATGTACGCATTAAGGAGGGCCCCGATGAGCTCATCTGGACCTCGGCTAATCATGGTAAGTAATCCCCAAAAGTTGGCTATTCAAACCTTCTCAATGAATGCAAACCACCTGTTCTTCTAGACTGGTGGCAAAATATTTGGAAGCTCAAAGCATCTCCTCAAACTAGACTCTTTATGTGGAATGTGCTCAACAATAAGACACCAACCAGAGCAAACCTTATGCACAGATCTCACTATGGACCGCATTGGTTCGTTCTTTGTAAACATGCAGAGGAGACAAATGATCACTTATTTCTATGTGTGCACAACTGTCGTAACAAGTATTACATCTCCTTTCCAATCATGGTAGCTGGCACAGTCCGTCGATTCTTGAAGCATGGAACAACTGGACTGTTGCGAATCAAGATACAAAATCTTTATGTATTCCTCTCCTTATCTGTTGGTCTATCTCGCTGACAAGGAATGGTATAATCTTCAAAGAAGCAGAGGCACAATGGCCACTCACAACAGCAAAGATTATCGCAGCCTACCATGAAATCCTGGATGAATCCCACTCTACTACAATTCGCTCACACACCTCTGAGACGATTGATCACTCCATACCATGGGCATACTTTTATGGAGCAGCCCAATCACAGGGATGTTGGGGGGGGGGGGGGGGGGGGGTATCATACTATTCCTATCTGAACAACACCATTACAAAATACATTTGGGATTGGGAGAGCGAACCAATAACTATGCATAATTGATCACGTTCAAGCATCTCTTGCATTTTCTACTCGCACACTCAAGCATTAATCTACAGATCTTCGAAGACTCCAAAATCATCATTAATTGGTTCAATAACATCAATAAATGTCATGCTCATACTCTTAGGAACATTTTAGACATCACGGAATTCAAGGCACAATTTAACTCTATCACCTTTCAACACATTTACAGGGAACGTAACGAAGATGCTGACAAATTATCCAAGGAGGCCACGACACACCCCAAAGGCTTGTGGATGATTCAGGAATAGTATGGTGCATAATAGTATCAATATTATCACCGACCCTACATAGATAGAGCATATCCTAGGGCGGACAGTCCCTAAATTTTTGGGTTAGTTTACAGTTGATACACAATAACATTATATGTATATATTTATGTTTTTATTCTGCATACTAGACAAGATGAACACCATGTGAGGTGAATATGTACAACTTTTTTGGGAATGGCTTCAGCCATAACTCATATATTTTTGACAGCTACTTTGACTGCCTAGGCCAAATAGTTATGCATATGCCATTGGCATCTACTATATGTAATTTTTCAATTAATGAAAGATTA